>JAQJVL010001894.1:0-137513 GCA_035578905.1 Stictocephala bisonia
GAGTCTGCTTCCGATCGCGCCGTGGACCGTGAAATATGTGTGGTAGGCCTACCAAAAGTTTTAATGTTCGATGTCTTTATGTGTAAACTGTGTTTTTTAATTAATTTGTGACGCATCCCACTGGGACTTATTTATTTTGTATGTTCTACAACCTGAAGATGCCGTATTCACGGCGAAACATGTAGTTGGTATTCTCAACTCACACACTGTGAACTGTTTGACGTGAAGGTAAAGTACACCTATTTTAGTGCATTTATTTGAGTAAAATTATTGTTTAAAAATTTTCTTAGGGGTAAGTTAACCTGTATTGTCAATTCTTTAGTAATATTAATTCATAAATTAATTATATTGCTATTGCTCTGAAAGTAATTTTGAAAAATCGCTTGTTTTCATTAGTTGAGATTGACTTTTATGTAATAAGTGACATATAGAAAAGGAGAGCGAAGTTTACACTCTTAACCAACTAAGTGTAATAAAAGTGGAATTTAGACGTGGTGGAAGTATTCCCCAAATATTAAAAATATTTTCCTAGTCATAACTTAATGAAAATTCCCGTTTAAAACAACTTTAAAGTAATATTTATTAGTTAAGCTATGGTTGATTAATTATGTGTGTAGAATGATTAACTATGTTTTAATAATGAAGTGAACACTTTTAATGTATATTATAAAAATATAATTGTGGATCAAATTCGACTCTATATTCTTATACAGTACAAGTAAACGTCACACAACACAAATGTATTACAATATAAGTACAAAATGCACGAATATTATGGTGATCGATTTCGGTGAACCACGATCACCTTCCTCAGACCAGAGGGGTTCACAAAAGAATCATCACTTTTGTGAATCCCTCTAGTCTGAGGAAGGTGAGCGTGGTTCACCGAAATCGATCACCATAATATTCGTGCATTTTGTACTTATATTGTAATATATTTGTACATTTTGTGCTTATATCGTAATAAATTTGTGTTTACTTGTACAGTATATGTACCAACACACATGCCACATGCCACACCAACACACTATGCTAATTAAAAAACTATTTATATTCTTATGTTTAAAATCCAAAACTATATTCACATAATAATTCAATACCCATCATGAAAGTAATATATTTCTTAGTTTTCAATAACAATAATTGGAAAATGATCATAGTGAACAAAATAATGTACTATTAAATATGTCTTACTTTTAATTAAATTTAACAGGCAGTAATTTTATCCGGATAGTGATAGAAAAGGGTGTTTCGAAAGCCACACTTTGTTGTTAGCTTTGATGTAGGCAACTTCATATCATTAACCTCCAAAAAGTCCAAGACAGCGTTTGTGTTTCATCTGCGACTAAATTTCATCGTAACTTGTTAAACCTCATTATGTATTAATTCTGGAGTTTCATAAAGTTTCATAAATTATTAAAACGGACGACTGTTACTATTTGAGGATAACAAATTATTTGTAATCTTTAATAAAAAATAACTTTATTCTAATTCTCAAAAGAATTTTGGGTACAGATTAGTATTAATTTTGTAATTAATAAAAAATATGACCATCTGTTGTTGAAAAGTGCTTGAAAATGTTTGATCTTAATATTTTTAATTGACTTTAACTACTATCTCATACTTATTTAAAACAATGATAAAGGCAATGTATATCTGAATAAATGATATTCTCAATATATTTATAAAATATCTTAAACCAATCATTGACAATTGTAAATGCAAAACAAAGATTTATTTATATTTATATAAGAATATTGGCTTATTGTTCATAATCTTGTAATGGGTTTGGTTATTTTTATTTATGTACGTTAAGAAACAAAGATCATAATTCACTAATAACGCCTTTTCAAATGTTATATTCTACATTTTATTCAAATTAAAATTAAAATTATTTATTTCAGAATGGTTACACAATTAATTTACATGTATATCTCAGACGTCAGCTTTAAAACTATGTTATACTAATACTAAAAAATACTCGCAATAAACTTTTCTAAATAAATTTTAATAACGAGTACTTAAAATCAAAATAAAACTAAGTGCTGTCTAAAAATTCATCTAAATTGTGAAATTCTATTTATGAGATATTTTTTCAGTTTGTTCTCCAAAAATCTGCCTTGACATGACTTAATTTCAATAGGCAACAAATTAAAGAACAACATTTCGGCATGAAATATCAGACACTGGGAGAGAGTAAGGCGATGTCTGGGAGTGCGGAGGCCTGACTGGAAACCTTTGATCCGCATTAACTTTTTGGAGTCCTTCAGAGTTCTTCAGAACAAATAAAATAGACTTAAAAATGTAAAGCCCAGTAAATTTAAAAATATTAAGTCCTCTAAAAACACCTCTACATGAGGTCAACGGGAGTAGGCCTAAAATAGCACGGACTGCTCTTTTTTGTTCAATAAACACTCTAAATGAATGTGATAAACCATCCCAAACCTCTATTCAACGGCACATAACGGAGAAGTAACAACCATGGTATACCAATAATAATTCTTTTTGATCCATAACATGATGTAATACCCTGAAATAAAAACAAGTTTGACTTAATTTACTACATAGTTCTGAAATATGGTCTGACCACGTCAGCCCACTATCAATTATCAAGCACTGGAATTTAACTGCAGAGCACTCCTTAACTCCAAATGCATCCAGAGAAATTGGTTGCGGAATTTTATTGCATGTTAAAAACTGAACGAAAAAGGTTTTGTCATTATTAAGCACTAATTTGTTGCTTAACAGCCATTCATGAAACGTTGTTATAGAAGTAGAAATCGCGGATTGTAGGTTATCAGGACCTCCGAACATTAACGTTTTGTCATCTGCGTATAGGAAAGCATTGAAGGCATGAAACTATATCATTTATATAAATGATGAAAAGTACAGGACCTAAAATACTGCCCTGGGGTACTCCAAGTTTAGTTTTCACCGACTCAGAACTAGTCCCTGCCATTTCCACAAACTGACGACGATTTCATAGGTACGATTTAAACCAAGATAGAGCAACACCCCTCACGCCATAACCTTACAGCTTGTTACAAAGAATATCATGATCCATTCGGTAAAATGCATTCGATAAGTCACAAAAGACTCACAAACATGCTCACGATTCTCCAACAGCTCAACAAACCCCTCAACAAAATCATCCACTGCCATCGTTGTAGATCGGTTCGGTCTGAATCCATATTGATGAGGCGTTAGGATATCGTACCTATTCAAATGATCCAGCAATCTTCTATAAACAATTTTTTCAAACAGTTTTGAAAGATTACATAAAAGGGAAACAGGCCGGTAGTTTTTTTAGATTGCTTCTATCACCTTTTTTTGCACAGGAGAATAATTTTAGCCGTTTTGAAAATATCTGGAAATAAACCTGAAGTCATTGAAAATATAAGTTATCTGTTGAAGGATGGACAAATTTGATTTCAGGGATAAGATAATTCGCTCAACTTCCTAAGGGGAAGTTGGGGAAAGAAAAAGTGAACCAAGGGGTGAACAGGAAGGAACAGCAGATGGCTTATTACTTTCTCCTGAAGTAATACCAGAGAAGTGGCTGTTAAATAGGTTTGATACTTGAGTTGGTGTTTCAATGCTTACTCGATTGTCCTAAAGTGTCGGAAACAGCGAGGGACGCAATTCACATGTCTCCCTTCTCACCTCGCTCCAGACAGCTTTCTGTATACAGAGTTCTGTACCTCATGCACGATTTTTGCATTTTTTCCTCCAACAAGAGCTTTTTTAATATTTTTTACTTTTGTAGTACCATTTTAAAACAGGATAATTCGAAACTGACGAAAATTCCAAAGAGTATAATGAAAGTAAGTGTATAAAGGTGCGTTTATAATATGTGCATTTCTCAATTCCGCAACCAACTTAAGTCCTGAAAATGCTTAATTCTTAAACTTCTACAAACAAAAGTGCGTATGTCTTTATATAATACTTGAAGGCGTGCTTTTATTTAAAATGCCTAACACTAACTTAAAAATTCAAAGAATTATATAAACACTGGTTTCATACACTTAATTTACCTAAAATTTGTAACGGTGTGCACTTCATAAAACTAGATTTCTTATAGTTTTAACACTGAAATTATTACTTTGCAATAATATTAATAAAGTGTAGAACTTAAACTAAAAAAGGAAACACTTTATTGAAAGCTATGTCGAATAACATTGTTTTACTATAAACACGTGTCTCATGTTTTAATCTGAAAATGTTTTTATAATCTGTGTTTGGTCTTGGTCCTCTAGCAGTCCCTTCACAACTATCAGATCCATCAGAAGATCACTATTAATCCGTGTTTTGATAATGCCTATTTTTAAAGATGAATTAATTGATGTTTAGCTTTACTATTACCTGGAGAAAATGCAATTTTACATTAATCCTACATTATAAATAGACAATACTTACCAATTTCTTAGTATAATTTTATTGTATCCATACAATTATGTGGTACCAAATTTCAAAATATTAAAACTAAAAAATACAAAATATTACTGAAGTTATACTAAAAAAATGGAAAATATTAAATAAAAGCTACCTATTACATTTTAAAAATGTACTGAATCGTTTACTAGTAAACATAACATTTAAAATAACTAACTCTACAAATTTTGATTGTACATTTTTTACTGTCAAGACTATACTTTTTAAATAAAACTGTAATAGACTACGAAAGGTCTTATCTCACTCGGGTGATTCAAAAGGAAACTTTCTTTATGGATCGTAAACGATATTGCTTGCTCAAGAAGATCCTTGGTTATCTGACTATAGTAATAAACTAGTAAAGCGACAGTTCAGCCAAATATTGCCTGCTTTTTATTAATATTTGGTTATGTTAGGTATCATGCAGGTAAGTGGCTATTTCTTTTTGAAATTTTATCAAACAAGTGTGATGTTTTTAATTGATTGGTGTAGGAATAATGTGGCACGCTAAATATCTGATAATTCCTATATATTTATTTGAGTTTATTTTTAAATCATTATTAATTTTACATAAATTTGAAATTAATAACATCTGAAAGGTTTACTTCAGTATTAACTTTTTGATAAAATGATCTCGTTTCATATTTCTTTTTCGTATGTACAAAATCAAAAGATAATTCAAAAGTATGTAGAAATGCACGTTTTTGTATTTTAAAAATTCGATTTAATGATGTTTACATTGATTTTTAAAGTATAAAATGAATGAAATTTTTCAAATCTTGAAGACTTTTAATATACATTTATATAACTATAGAATATGATTCGAGGAGAAGAAAAATAAACTTTTCACTCAACAATTCTTAATGTTTCCTTATCACGCTAACATGATACCAGGATTCACTGTTTTCCATACTCAACAATAAACATGTAAATGACAAGAAGGACAAAAAATAATAGAAATAAACTTCATAAATCCGTTAAAGTAGACCATTATGAACATTTGAAACAAAAGTTGTTATCGTTAGCGTACTTGCTGGATCGTTTTCAATATTCAAGTTTTAAGTATGACTCTAAGTATCAGAATTAAGCATTATAGTGAACGTATATAAAATACGGCAATGCAAAAACACATAGCAAGAAGCCATTAAATTTGGAGCAAGGCACAGACATGTACTTATGTCAAAACCTAGCAAATTCCATTGAACATAACGGGGCTTTTATCTTGGTTGATTCTGACTATAGACTGAAATGTAACTTTACATTACCTGTTACTCAACTAGACGTTATAGGACATGTGACTGTTCTACGTAGTGGGCCCGCTCCGGGCTGTGATGGTGTCCCTGCAGATGTTCTCAAATTGAACATTCAGTCTCGGGTCCTATTATTTTATTTTATTATTATTAATTTAAGTTTTTCATAAGGTAAAATTCCCAGTAATTTCAAGTTGGTCAAAATTATTCCTCTACATAAAAGTAACGAGATCGCCGATAAAAATAATTTCCGCTCGATTACTTTATTACGCGTTTTTTCCAAGATTATTGACCGACTGGTCAATGAGCATCTGATTTGTTTATCTTGAAGCAAATATTATTTTAATCGAACCACAGTATGGATTCAGGAAAGATAAAAACATATCGGATGCGTTATTTTACATCAACAAAGAAATGACAATAGTAGGGCCTATATAAAACGATGAACGTTTCATGTTTTTATTTTTAGAGTTAAAAAAAGCTTTGGACAGAGATGAATTGTTGTCAAAACTTGAATGCATTGGGGTTCGTGTTACACCCTTTCAGTGGTTCCGCAGCTCCTCACTGGTAGACAGCAATGCGTCTCTATTTGTGGGACTAACAGCGATCTACTTCCTGTACATTATGGTGTGATTCAGGGTAGTACGATGGGCCCACTCTTATTTTTAATTTATATCAATACTATTTAAAAACATTAAACTATATGGTAAACTAGTTTTATTTGCAGACGATGTAACGAAAAAACTTGCTGCATCGTCTTATTTTTATTGATTTTTCTAAGTAGTCTTACCTGGTTGGATGTACAAGGATCAGCCTCAAGCCTCTTTGTTTTAAAAAAAATGGCTGGACCAAAACGTACTTTCACTAAATGTAACTGAAACAAATGTATGCAAATTTCTTTAAGACCCATTAAAGATTATTACTCAGAACAAATCAAATTACACATTTGTGGTAATTATGTTGACATTAACTGTGATTGTGTAGTGATTGAAAAAGTTTCGTTTTTCAAATACTTGGGTGTATTCAAATTTAGAATGTCATGGTCCAATTATATTGATCTTCTGTTATAAACTTCGTAAACTTTTCCATTTCTTTACTTAGATCCATAATCCAAGTTAGGTTTTAATTTTTCCAAAAGTAACAATGCTCTAGCGTTGTCTGAAACTCTGACATTAACATAAACAAACTATTCTATCCTCATTTGTCATATATCCATTAATCGACAACAACATTTTTGGAAGTAACAATTATTCAACTTATTATTCCACTAAACATACTATTACAATTATTTACTAAAAAGATCAAAACACTTTTTCAACAAGTATTTATAAATTTTTAAATTATTGAATAACATTTAGAGAAAAGGGTATTAAGCAATAAAGTTACTTTCACACTTTTATAAGAGTAGACCACTACATTTAGAAAACGGCTCAGAATAATAGCATTTTTTAAGTGTCTAGTATTTACAGATATTACATTTGTTTTCATATTATATTCAATGTTCACATAATCGTAAACAGCCCATCCGCCCACCCATACACGTACAGTGGTATTGATTCTTCACTTGCATACAAACAGCTAAGAGAAGTATTAGAAGAAAAAGAAATGAAAATAATGGAAATAATGATTTATTGCACATCTAAAAACAGATTACAAACTAAAATTACAAAACAGGTCGGAATTTACTCTGCCACTTTTTCCAGTAGTGTGGCAGAGCAACTGAAATAAAGATTAAATTAGCCTATTACGGTTTAATTCAGTGTCTTCTTACATTTGGTAATATTGCTTGGAGAGCGACGAGAAAGTCTGTTCTCCACCCTTTGTTCAAAGCACAAAAGAAATTCTTAAAATTAGCTAAATAAAAAAAACTGTCGTTTTCCAAACATTCCCCTTAATTTAAAGACACAGTTTAAGGAACCAAAGATTCTCCAAACATGCAACTTAAAGAATCTACTCTTCTTTCTGTTCGTCAGTTGTAAATTAAAAATATTCTAACTTACATATTCTTACATCGAAATTATTAACAAACTCATCTTACAATTTTAACACAATCTACGCCCGTAACACGGGAATAACTTCTGTACAATTTTATAGCTCATTTTCTTCAACGAACTCATATTATATATCTAATATTGTATACAGAACTGTTTGCAAGTATTTTCAAGATTCAAATTTGTTGTACTTGAAAACCCATACCCATAAAACATTAACAACTATTTGCATTCAGAATATAATAGCGGTTACGTCATCTTGTACTACTTTTAGTGTTTAATATAGTATTGATTCAGTAAAACATTTCTTAGTAAGGAAACATAAAGAATACATTTTCACTTAACCATTCCATCAGTGGGTTTATCTCATTTTGTAAAGCCGACACAAGGCAAGTCTTCACTAATGAAACCTTTATATCTGAGGGAAACTTTATTTCAAAATTGAATTTACAATTGCATCAACCCTCAACTAAGAAGATATGTCTTTCTTATCTACTGTAGGGTTAAAATTACTTCATCATGGTCACTTATGTGTCATGTTACTTTATTAAAACTGTTATCTTGAAACATGACATACAGCTTTAATGTTCACACTATCATTGTAACGTTAAATTCATAGTCTGAAAAATTTGAGTAACTCTATGTCATGTTATGTACCTTACTTGACCTTACATCTTACAATGTTGTAGAACCACAGTTACTAGTCAAGTATGTAATTGTTGATGTTGAAGTTTGTATTTGGTGAACCGGTGTCTGAGTGATGTAACTTACTTGACCTTACATCTTACAATGTTGTACAACCGGTGTCTGAGTGATGTAACTTACTTGACCTTACATCTTACAATGTTGTAGAACCACAGTTACTAGTTGACTATGTAATTGTTGATGTTGAAGTTTGTATTGGCTGAACCGGTGTCTGAGTGATGTAACTTACTTGACCTTACATCTTACAATGTTGTAGAACCACAGTTACTAGTCAACTATGTAATTGTTGATGTTGAAGTTTGTATTGGGTGAACCGGTGTCTAAGTGATGTAACTTACTTGACCTTACATCTTAAAATGTTGTAGAACCACAGTTACTAATTGACTATGTAATTGTTGATGTTGAAGTTTGTATTGGGTGAATCGGTGTCTGAGTGATGTAACTTACTTGACCTTATATCTTACAATGTTGCAGAACCATAGTTACTAGCTAACTAAGTAATAGTTGATGTTGAAGTTTATATTGTGTGAACCGGTGTCTGAGTGATGTAACTTACAGTACTTGACCTTACATCTTACAATGTTGTAGAACCACAGTTACTAGTCAAGTATGTAATTGTTGATGTTGAAGTTTGTATTGGGTGAATCGGTGTCTGAGTGATTTAACTTACTTGACCTTATATCTTACAATGTTGCAGAACCATAGTTACTAGCTAACTAAGTAATAGTTGATGTTGAAGTTTATATTGTGTGAACCGGTGTCTGAGTGATGTAACTTACTTGACCTTACATCTTACAATGTTGTAGGACCACAGTTACTAGTTGACTATGTAATTGTTGATGTTGAAGCTTGTATTGGATGAACCGGTGTCTGAGTAATGTAACTTACTTGACCTTACATCTTACAATGTTGTAGAACCACAGTTACTAGTCACGTATGTAATTGTTGATGTTGAAGCTTGTATTTGGTGAACCGGTGTCTGAGTGATGTAACTTACTTGACCTTACATCTTACAATGTTGTAGAACCACAGTTACTAGTCAACGATGTAATTGTTGATGTTGAAGTTTGTATTGGGTGAATCGGTGTCTGAGTGATGTAACTTACTTGACCTTATATCTTACAATGTTGTAGAACCACAGTTACTAGTCAACTATGTAATTGTTGATGTTGAAGTTTGTATTAGGTGAACCGGTGTCTGAGTGATGTAACTTACTTGACGTTACCTTACAATGTTGTAGAACCACAGTTACTAGTCAACTATGTAATTGTTGATGTTGAAGTTTGTATTGGGTGAACTAGTGTCTGAGTGATGTAACTTACTTGACCTTATATCTTACAATGTTGTAGAACCACAGTTACTAGTCAACGATGTAATAGTTGATGTTGAAGTTTGTATTGTGTGAACCGGTGTCTGAGTGATGTAACTTACTTAACCTTACATCTTACAATGTTGTAGAACCACAGTTACTAGTCACGTATGTAATTGTTGATGTTGAAGTTTGTATTGGGTGAACTGGAGTCGGAGTGATGTAACTTACTTAACCTTACATCTTACAATGTTGTAGCACCACAGTTACTAGTTGACTATGTAATTGTTGATGTTGAAGTTTGTATTGGGTGAACCGGTGTCTGAGTGATGTACCTTACTTAACCTTACATCTTACAATGTTGTAGAACCACAGTTACTAGTTGACTATGTAATTGTTGATGTTGAAGCTTGTATTGGATGAACCGGTGTCTGAGTGATGTAACTTACTTGACCTTACATCTTACAATGTTGTAGAACCACAGTTACTAGTCAACGATGTAATTGTTGATGTTGAAGTTTGTATTTGGTGAACCGGTGTCTGAGTGATGTAACTTACTTGACCTTACATCTTACAATGTTTTAGAACCACAGTTACTAGTTGACTATGTAATTGTTGATGTTGAATTTTGTATTTGGTGAACCGGTGTCTGAGTGATGTAACTTACTTGACCTTATATCTTACAATGTTGTAGAACCACAGTTACTAGTCAACTATGTAATTGTTGATGTTGAAGTTTGTATTGGGTGAACCGGTGTCTGAGTGATGTAACTTACTTGACCTTATATCTTACAATGTTGTAGAACTACAGTTACTAGTCAACTATGTAATTGTTGAAGTTTGTATTTGGTGAACTAGTGTCTGAGTGATGTAACTTACTTGACCTTATATCTTACAATGTTGTAGAACCGCAATTACTAGTCAACTATGTAATTGTTGATGTTGAAGTTTGTATTTGGTGAACCGGTGCTTGAGTGATGTAACTTACTTGACCTTATATCTTACAATGTTGTAGAACCACAGTTACTAGTCAACTATGTAATTGTTGATGTTGAAGTTTGTATTTGGTGAACTAGTGTCTGAGTGATGTAACTTACTTGACCTTAAATCTTACAATGTTGTAGAACCACAGTTATTAGTCAAGTATGTAATTGTTGATGTTGAAGTTTGTATTGGGTGAACTAGTATCTGAGTGAAGTAACTTACTTGACTTTACATCTAACAATGTTGTAGAACCACAGTTACTAGTCAAGTATGTATTTGTTGATGTTGAAGTTTGTATTGGGTGAACCGGTGTCTGAGTGATGTAACTTACTTGACCTTACATCTTACAATGTTGTAGAACCACAGTTATTAGTCAAGTATGTAATTGTTGATGTTGAAGTTTGTATTGGGTGAACCGGTGTCTGAGTAATGTAACTTACTTGACCTTACATCTTACAATGTTGTAGAACCACAGTTACTAGTCAACTATGTAATTGTTGATGTTGAAGTTTGTATTGGGTGAACCGGTGTCTAAGTGATGTAACTTACAGTACTTGACCTTACATCTTACAATGTTGTAGAACCACAGTTACTAGTCAAGTATGTAATTGTTGATGTTTAAGTTTGTATTGGGTGAATCGGTGTCTGAGTGATGTCACTTACTAAAGTTTTTCCACTCTAATATTGTTGTATCTTCTGTTTATAATCAACAACATGATTCTAGGTTGGTTCAGTGCAAAAAAATAGTAATAACCATCTAAAGGGAATATTAAAATAAAGTTGAATGCCAAGTGTCACATATAATTGTACATTATTTAAAAATGAAATACAAGATACACTCAAGGAACAAAACTGTGCTATGTAACCTACACGAAATTGTAATGTAGGTTCTAAAGAACTATCCAATAATTTGTTGTATTGAAGTTTGACAATAAGGCTACAATATAATTTTGTAATACAAATGTTCGATTTGTTTGAGGTCAAATTGCATTGCACTTTTTATTTGTTATATACGTTTTTAATGTTGTTAGAACTTCTAAGCTGTTTGTAAAACATTTGAGAATATTTATTTGGGTTGAAACATTATACCATGCACTTAACACAATATTCAAAGTAAAGATCTTTTTTACACAATACCTATGATGATCACTTGCATGTCTTTTTTACTAATGTACTTAAATAAAATGATCACTTGCATACCTTTTTTACCAATGTACTTAAATAAAACATTACACATGGAAATTTAAAGAAACCATTATTTAGTTATATTAATGTTTTCCCAATATAAGATCAGTGATGAATGATGAAATATTTGAAAACTACAATGATAACAGGGCAAAACTATTACAAATAAAAATATGCAATTTGAAATGTTTAAAATTAATAAATCAATTCCCTAAATTCACATTATCACACTTCTCTTCAAATTCACACTGTCGACTACAAGCTGTGTGTGCTGGAACTGTTCAGTAAAGAATACCTAGTAGTGAAAACCGTGTCATGTTCAGGAAATAGGCACACATTATACGTGCCCTGTTGAACCGCAATTATCATAACTCCTGTTTTAAATTGATTTATTATGTTAAAGAGAAATCAGAACAAACTTTACTATAAAATATACAAATCTGTTATTAATTATACTCACTGTAATAAATGTATGGACCTTGAATGGTGAGATATATAATCTGTTATCGTGAACATTTCGTGATTGTGTTTAAGCTTTCCCATCAGGCAGTTCCAATTAATTATTGTCGAAGCATCAATGAAATGTTCCATTACAAATGGTGTTATGGCTCAGTGTCTAGGAATTTTGATTGTGCAGAGCAAGCTCCAATGTTGGAATTCCCAAGTGAGGTAACGGTCGGTTCATCGTACTGCCAATAAATTTTACGAAAAGGCCCATTAGAACTGGTGAGTGAAATTAAAAATATATATGCCTAAAAAAAAAAACTATTGCTAGGCCTACAAAGTTGGAACGGAAATGTCAAAGTTGAAGAATATTATGTTTTTTAATTAGTTGGAATGGGTGTCTAAAATTCTAGATACAAAACATAGAAGTTGGGTGATATAGACAATAATTACTCAATTGCGTTGTATTTAAAAGTCAACATTAACATATTCTTATATTTATATTGGTCGACATTATCATATTATTGCTATATTACGGTACTTAAAAGAATAAAACAAAAACACTATATAACTTTAATTCTGTGTTCAAGAGAGGGATTGTATTACATATGTTACAAAAGAATAAATGGTTGTGAAACAAATTTCAGCTTTTTATCTGCAATTGAGCTGTTACTATCCTTTTTCCATATCACCCAGGTATAAATGGTATTAATTAATGATATTATATGATATCATATTATATTATATTATATTATATGATATTATATGGTATTATATATTATATGATAAAATATTAAAAAATCTGCAGGACTTCGGGATATGATTACTTACATTAAAACTAAGAAAACATTTCCTTTGAAAATATGCCCTATAAAACTTTTAGTTTTCCGTCTGTCTGTCTCAATGTATTTTTTCAATAACTAATCATATCTTAATTATTGATCCCTTG
The DNA here is from genome assembly GCA_035578905.1 of Stictocephala bisonia. NCBI lineage: Eukaryota > Metazoa > Arthropoda > Insecta > Hemiptera > Membracidae > Stictocephala > Stictocephala bisonia. The sequence goes on from JAQJVL010001894.1 coordinate 13,249, forward strand.
AGATATTTTCATCAAAGCCCGTTCATTTATGATAAATAATAAGACCTATATCAGTACAGAGTATCAAGTTCCTACTTTCTAGCATTTTAAAATGGCGGCTTCTTACTTTTAGTTTTAAAATATTAATATCTTAAAAAGTATACACTTTAAAAAATTCCAAAATTTTATTACCTAAAACACGGTTCAAAGATGGTTAAGCTCTAGTCCATTGATAACTGATATTGTAATTTTTATTATACAGTACATACTAATGTTGTGGCAATTTTATTCAATTACTTTTATTCAATTACTATAACCTGTATACAAAAAATAAAACTGATCGATTATCAATGACACTTAATAATCTTTGTATCATATTTTAGGAAAACTAATTTCACAATTCTGTGCATATTGTAGTTTTTCTTTTTTTTAATATACTATTTTAGATTTTAATACTAAAAAGTCACTATTTTTAAATGGTACAAAGCAGAAACTTGATACCCTATACTTCATTAGATCTTATCAATTCTCATAACTATCCAGGGTTCGAAGATAATATCTCCTGGTGTTTTTAAGATAAGATAAATTATGTAAACACACATTGAGACAGACAGACGGAAAACTAAGCGTTTTAGGACAAATATTTAATAGGAACTGTTTTATTATTTCTTGTGTACGTAAACTTACACCGAAGTCTTGAATAGGTTTTTATGAACACTGTTTATATACATTTGGAGTACGTATATTTATATTACAATTAAATTAAATGAGGAAACAAAGTATGTATATTAAACAGCAAATCGCTTGTAGTTTTTTTTAACATGTCAGGAATCCTATTTATGTTTGTACTGATCTCTTTCAGTAAAACTATAATATTTGTACTTCAGCTTTCAACTTAATAAGAAACCTTAACTAAGTTAAGTACGTAAGTTACGCTTAATTTTAGTTGTATCATTAATTAAACTAGGATTCAACAATTAGAAAGACACTTTTAGGAAATATGGTTTTTTTCGTCATTAAATTTACTTAAATAATTAAGGAAACTCACGTTGGAGAAAGAAACCTATCTTCGAACCCCTCCCCTTCCTTCATCCTGATACAACGTTAACTCTAATGCATCCCTCCGTCAATAGGGTCACTTTACACCACTTCACCACTGCCCCACTTAACTAGACATCGTAGCTAATTACTTCTTAATTGAATCCTATAAATATTAACATTTACCATCAAGCAACTGTACCATATCAATAGTCAAGTGTATAACATTTATATTTGTAGTTATTGGTCAATGGTAATATAAATCATTACTTAACTATAATCAATATTTCAATCAATAGGTTATAGCTAATTTTTATAAAAATTTTTCAGTAGAGGTAACACTAAGTAACAGGTAACACTAAGTAACAGGTAACACTAAGTAACAGAGGTAAAACTAAGTAACAGAGGTAACACTAAGTAACAGGTAACACTAAGTAACAATGTAACACTAAGTAACAGGTAACACTAAGTAACAGATGTAACACTAAGTAACAGGTAACACTAAGTAACATAGGTAACACTAAGTAACAGAGGTAACACTAAGTAACAGAGGTAACACTAAGTAACAGGTAACACTAAGTAAGAGAGGTAACACTAAGTAACAGAGGTAACACTAAGTAACAGGTAACACTAAGTAACATAGGTAACACTAAGTAACAGGTAACACTAAGTAACAGAGGTAACACTAAGTAACAGATGTAACACTAAGTAACAGGTAACACTAAGTAATATAGGTAACACTAAGTAACAGAGGTAACACTAAGTAACAGGTAACACTAAGTAACATAGGTAACACTAAGTAACAGAGGTAACACTAAGTAACAGGTAACACTAAGTAATATAGGCAACACTAAGTAACAGAGGTAACACTAAGTAACAGGTAACACTAAGTAACAAGTAACACTAAGTAATAGAGGTAACACTAAGTAATAGAGGTAACACTAAGTAATAGAGGAAACACTAAGTAATAGAGGCGTAATATAGACGATTCATTTGTTCAAATACTCTTCAATTAAATATAACATCGACTAAAAATTCCTATAATGACCGTTTAATTTACGAAGAGTGTAAATTATCTCGTGTTACTCGTTCTCATATATCTCGTGTTACTCGTATTCATCCCTTATTAAATGTTCTGTTCTACGTTGTTGTAAAACATACCTCATATATCTTGTGTTACTAGTATTCACCCCTTATTAAATGTTCTGTTCTACGTTGTTGTAAAACATACCGCATATATCTCGTGTTACTCGTATCTCATATATCTCGTGTTACTCGTATTCATCCCTTATTAAATGTTCTGTTCTACGTTGTTGTAAAACATACCTCATATATCTCGTGTTACTCGTATTCATCCCTTATTAAATGTTCTGTCTACGTTGTTGTAAAACATACCTCATATATCTCGTGTTACTAGTATTCACCCCTTATTAAATGTTCTGTTCTACGTTGTTGTAAAACATACCTCATATATCTCGTGTTACTAGTATTCACCCCTTATTAAATGTTCTGTTCTACGTTGTTGTAAAACATACCTCATATATCTCGTGTTACTCGTTTTCATCCCTTATTAAATGTTCTGTTCTACGTTGTTGTAAAACATACCTCATATATCTCGTGTTACTCGTATTCATCTCTTATTAAATGTTCTGTTCTACGTTGTTGTAAAACATACCTCATATATCTCGTGTTACTCGTATTCATCTCTTATTAAATGTTCTGTTCTACGTTGTTGTAAAACATACCTCATATATCTCGTGTTACTCGTATTCATCTCTTATTAAATGTTCTGTTCTACGTTGTTGTAAAACATACTTCAAATATCTCGTGTTACTAGTATTCATCCCTTATTAAATGTTCTGTTCTATGTTGTTGTAAAACATACCGTAAATATCTCGTGTTACTCGTATTCATCTCTTATTAAATGTTCTGTTCTACGTTGTTGTAAAACATACCTCAAATATCTCGTGTTACTAGTATTCACCCCTTATTAAATGTTCTGTTCTACGTTGTTGTAAAACATACCTCATATATCTCGTGTTACTCGTATTCATCTCTTATTAAATGTTCTGTTCTACGTTGTTGTAAAACATACTTCAAATATCTCGTGTTACTAGTATTCACCCCTTATTAAATGTTCTGTTCTATGTTGTTGTAAAACATACCGCATATATCTCGTGTTACTCGTATTCATCTCTTATTAAATGTTCTGTTCTACGTTGTTGTAAAACATACCTCAAATATCTCGTGTTACTAGTATTCACCCCTTATTAAATGTTCTGTTCTATGTTGTTGTAAAACATACCGCATATATCTCGTGTTACTCGTATTCATCTCTTATTAAATGTTCTGTTCTACGTTGTTGTAAAACATACCTCAAATATCTCGTGTTACTAGTATTCACCCCTTATTAAATGTTCTGTTCTACGTTGTTGTAAAACATACCGCATATATCTCGTGTTACTAGTATGCACCCCTTATTAAATGTTCTGTTCTACGTTGTTGTAAAACATACCTCATATATCTCGTGTTACTCGTATTCACCCCTTATTAAATGTTCTGTTCTATGTTGTTGTAAAACATACCTCAAATATCTCGTGTTACTAGTATGCACCCCTTATTAAATGTTCTGTTCTACGTTGTTGTAAAACATACCTCAAATATCTCGTGTTACTAGTATTCACCCCTTATTAAATGTTCTGTTCTATGTTGTTGTAAAACATACCGCATATATCTCGTGTTACTCGTATTCATCTCTTATTAAATGTTCTGTTCTACGTTGTTGTAAAACATACTTCAAATATCTCGTGTTACTAGTATTCACCCCTTATTAAATGTTCTGTTCTACGTTGTTGTAAAACATACCTCATATATCTCGTGTTACTCGTATTCATCTCTTATTAAATGTTCTGTTCTACGTTGTTGTAAAACATACTTCAAATATCTCGTGTTACTAGTATTCACCCCTTATTAAATGTTCTGTTCTATGTTGTTGTAAAACATACCGCAAATATCTCGTGTTACTCGTATTCATCTCTTATTAAATGTTCTGTTCTACGTTGTTGTAAAACATACCTCAAATATCTCGTGTTACTAGTATTCACCCCTTATTAAATGTTCTGTTCTATGTTGTTGTAAAACATACCGCATATATCTCGTGTTACTCGTATTCATCTCTTATTAAATGTTCTGTTCTACGTTGTTGTAAAACATACCTCAAATATCTCGTGTTACTAGTATTCATCCCTTATTAAATGTTCTGTTCTACGTTGTTGTAAAACATACCTCAAATATCTCGTGTTACTAGTATTCATCCCTTATTAAATGTTCTGTTCTACGTTGTTGTAAAACATACCGCAAATATCTCGTGTTACTCGTATTCATCTCTTATTAAATGTTCTGTTCTACGTTGTTGTAAAACATACCTCAAATATCTCGTGTTACTCGTATTCATCCCTTATTAAATGTTCTGTTCTACGTTGTTGTAAAACATACCTCAAATATCTCGTGTTACTAGTATTCACCCCTTATTAAATGTTCTGTTCTACGTTGTTGTAAAACATACCTCAAATATCTCGTGTTACTAGTATGCACCCCTTATTAAATGTTCTGTTCTATGTTGTTGTAAAACATACCTCATCTATCTCGTGTTACTCGTATTCATCTCTTATTAAATGTTCTGTTCTACGTTGTTGTAAAACATACCGCAAATATCTCGTGTTACTCGTATTCATCTCTTATTAAATGTTCTGTTCTACGTTGTTGTAAAACATACCTCAAATATCTCGTGTTACTCGTATTCATCCCTTATTAAATGTTCTGTTCTACGTTGTTGTAAAACATACCTCATATATCTCGTGTTACTCGTATTCATCTCTTATTAAATGTTCTGTTCTACGTTGTTGTAAAACATACCTCAAATATCTCGTGTTACTCGTATTCATCCCTTATTAAATGTTCTGTTCTACGTTGTTGTAAAACATACCTCAAATATCTCGTGTTACTAGTATTCATCCCTTATTAAATGTTCTGTTCTACGTTGTTGTAAAACATACCTCACATATCTCGTGTTACTCGTATTCATCCCTTATTAAATGTTCTGTCTACGTTGTTGTAAAACATACCTCATATGTCTCGTGTTACTCGTATTAATCTCTTATTAAATGTTCTGTCTACGTTGTTGTAAAACATACCTCACATATCTCGTGTTACTCGTATTCATCCCTTATTAAATGTTCTGTTCTACGTTGTTGTAAGACATACCTCAAATATCTCGTGTTACTCGTATTCATCCCTTATTAAATGTTCTGTTCTACGTTGTTGTAAGACATACCTCAAATATCTCGTGTTACTCGTATTCATCCCTTATTAAATGTTCTGTTCTACGTTGTTGTAAAACATACCTCATATATCTCGTGTTACTCGTATTAATCTCTTATTAAATGTTCTGTCTACGTTGTTGTAAAACATACCTCACATATCTCGTGTTACTCGTATTCATCCCTTATTAAATGTTCTGTTCTACGTTGTTGTAAGACATACCTCACATATCTCGTGTTACTCGTATTCATCCCTTATTAAATGTTCTGTTCTACGTTGTTGTAAGACATACCTCACATATCTCGTGTTACTCGTATTCATCCCTTATTAAATGTTCTGTTCTACGTTGTTGTAAGACATACCTCACATATCTCGTGTTACTCGTATTCATCTCTTATTAAATGTTCTGTTCTACGTTGTTGTAAAACATACCTCACATATCTCGTGTTACTCGTATTCATCCCTTATTAAATGTTCTGTTCTACGTTGTTGTAAAACATACCTCACATATCTCGTGTTACTCGTATTCATCTCTTATTAAATGTTCTGTCTACGTTGTTGTAAAACATACCTCATATGTCTCGTGTTACTGGTATTCATCTCTTATTAAATGTTCTGCCTACGTTGTTGTAAAACATACCGCATATATCTCGTGTTACTCGTATTCATCCCTTATTAAATGTTCTGTTCTACGTTGTTGTAAAACATACCTCACATATCTCGTGTTACTCGTATTCATCCCTTATTAAATGTTCTGTCTACGTTGTTGTAAAACATACCTCATATGTCTCGTGTTACTCGTATTAATCTCTTATTAAATGTTCTGCCTACGTTGTTGTAAAACATACCTCATATGTCTCGTGTTACTCCTATTAATCCCTTATTAAATGTTCTGTTCTACGTTGTTGTAAGACATACCTCAAATATCTCGTGTTACTCGTATTCATCCCTTATTAAATGTTCTGTTCTACGTTGTTGTAAGACATACCTCAAATATCTCGTGTTACTCGTATTCATCCCTTATTAAATGTTCTGTTCTACGTTGTTGTAAAACATACCTCATATGTCTCGTGTTACTCGTATTAATCTCTTATTAAATGTTCTGCCTACGTTGTTGTAAAACATACCTCACATATCTCGTGTTACTCGTATTCATCCCTTATTAAATGTTCTGTTCTACGTTGTTGTAAAACATACCTCACATATCTCGTGTTACTCGTATTCATCCCTTATTAAATGTTCTGTTCTACGTTGTTGTAAGACATACCTCACATATCTCGTGTTACTCGTATTCATCCCTTATTAAATGTTCTGTTCTACGTTGTTGTAAGACATACCTCAAATATCTCGTGTTACTCGTATTAATCTCTTATTAAATGTTCTGCCTACGTTGTTGTAAAACATACCTCATATATCTCGTGTTACTCGTATTCATCCCTTATTAAATGTTCTGTTCTACGTTGTTGTAAAACATACCTCACATATCTCGTGTTACTCGTATTCATCCCTTATTAAATGTTCTGTTCTACGTTGTTGTAAGACATACCTCAAATATCTCGTGTTACTCGTATTCATCCCTTATTAAATGTTCTGTTCTACGTTGTTGTAAAACATACCGCATATATCTCGTGTTACTCGTATTCATCCCTTATTAAATGTTCTGTTCTACGTTGTTGTAAAACATACCTCACATATCTCGTGTTACTCGTATTCATCTCTTATTAAATGTTCTGCCTACGTTGTTGTAAAACATACCTCATATATCTCGTGTTACTCGTATTAATCTCTTATTAATTGTTCTGCCTACGTTGTTGTAAAACATACCTCACATATCTCGTGTTACTCGTATTCATCCCTTATTAAATGTTCTGTTCTACGTTGTTGTAAAACATACCTCACATATCTCGTGTTACTCGTATTCATCCCTTATTAAATGTTCTGTTCTACGTTGTTGTAAAACATACCTCATATATCTCGTGTTACTCGTATTAATCTCTTATTAAATGTTCTGCCTACGTTGTTGTAAAACATACCTCACATATCTCGTGTTACTCGTATTCATCCCTTATTAAATGTTCTGTTCTACGTTGTTGTAAAACATACCTCATATATCTCGTGTTACTCGTATTAATCTCTTATTAAATGTTCTGTTCTACGTTGTTGTAAAACATACCTCATATATCTCGTGTTACTCGTATTAATCTCTTATTAAATGTTCTGCCTACGTTGTTGTAAAACATACCTCACATATCTCGTGTTACTCGTATTCATCCCTTATTAAATGTTCTGTTCTACGTTGTTGTAAAACATACCTCACATATCTCGTGTTACTCGTATTCATCCCTTATTAAATGTTCTGTTCTACGTTGTTGTAAAACATACCTCATATATCTCGTGTTACTCGTATTCATCCCTTATTAAATGTTCTGTTCTACGTTGTTGTAAAACATACCTCACATATCTCGTGTTACTCGTATTCATCACTTATTAAATGTTCTGTCTACGTTGTTGTAAAACATACCTCACATATCTCGTGTTACTCGTATAAATGTTGTTGATTACTTAACTCGAAAGTCTCCGCTTACTCATACTCAACATTTTACTACATGTTTGCTCTATTTTGTCACCACGTGCAACCCAGTTCTCCTCGAGAAAATTAACGTTAACTTTACAATTGGAAAATGGTTATACATTGAAAATATGTCTTTTAATACACAGAACTCTCTTACAAGTTAGAAAAAAGTTAGAAAAAACTAAAAAATAATATAACCAAGTAGAGAACATTTTGTTCTGTCTACTAAAGCATTTAAAATGACACCGTATAGTATTTTTGAGTTCAGCTTTGCATTCAACAAGTAATAAATACCTAATTGAGTATATGATAGATACTATTTGTCTTAAATTTTAAATCAAATATTTTACCGTGAAGTTTTGGTTTAGTATTACCAAAGATTTGGTATTACTAATGGTAGAGTTTTGAAAATAAAATATATATATATATATATATATAGTATAGTAATAATAATAAAATAAATTTATAATGCAGAATATATCAATAGGATTTTTTTAATTTTTAGGTACTAAAGTTGATAAAAAAAAATAGAATAGGGCTAAATATTTGTTAAGTATACTACTATTTTAAAAACATAGCATAACATGCAAAGTAATAATTTAATTTTAAAATGTATTAACATTTATAAAAGGGCATTAAACGTTTTTTACTAACAGTTTTATATTTTCTATTCGTCTATTTGTAAATTTCCATTGTTTATGAAAGCGTTTTTAAAGATTATTACTTAAAAAGAAAATTTACAATTCGAAACAACTGCTGATATAAAAAATTTACTAATTGTAATCGTTGATCATTTGTTCAGAGCTAAATGTCGGATTTCAATTATATAAAATCACAAAAGATTACGTAACTTGAACTTTACAGACAGCGCTTACTGTTTTTTACAAGTGCTAAAGTTAGTTAGTCTAAAAATAATCTTGCTTTAGAATAAACAATTATTCTCAGGTTACGTAAGTGGGAGGGTCCATCATGACGTTCGTTAACTGAGTTTAAAAATAGCTGAAGTATGATACTTTTTTCTTAATCAGATATACTTTTTTTTTAAATCTTAATCAGAGTCACAATATTAAAAGTAAAATAAAAAACTGTTTTTTAATCGTAAAGTAATTTTTCAAATCAATGACACTAATAAATTCACGCAGTTACAAGTATTTTAATTGTTACTAAGTACGTATGTTAATTTACATAGTCAAATGTTTGCGGTTGAAGTGACAACATTGTACTTGTTCCCTTAGATCTAAGTACGTGCAGTATCCAATGTTATACTGAAGTGATTATCTAGTTTATCTGCTCCTTCAACTTTTTATTTTTGACTGCTTTGAGAGAAGTAGATCACAGTGAATAGGTTCTTTTAGAAGAAGTAATAGTATTCAATATAACTTTGGGAAACTGTTGTGAAATCTACAATGGCTGAGTCATTTAAAAAAAATATTCCTTTATCTAATACAATTATTATGAATTATACCTTTACACTTTTTATTCTTTAATTCCTCTATTAAAGGTGATTAACACAAACTTTCTTATGTACAGAACTTGTGTGCAGAGACCTGTTGTACCCAACAATTGTTTTGGTTTCATTAAAGAGTTTCTTTCATAAATATTTATTCGTGCTGATTTCATAAAGTTTATGATCTTATAAAGTCTACTTAAAACAATTATAGAGTATACAATGAAAAAAATGAGGCATACCTTTTTACCTAATCAATATAATTCCTCACAAAAGCATCATTTGATAATCAATTTATTGTTGTAAATTATATAGTTTGATTGAATAGATTGACACACACAAAAATTATATATAATATTTTGCATTGTAGAAACCTGTTACAATCATTGTAGGTCGGAAGCAATCTCATGTAAAGTTGTCAGCTGACAAATCCTGTTGTCTTAAAGTTTGACAGTGTAACTTTCTTGTTGACTTAACTGTCAAAGCTTTAACTAAGTCAGTTGATTCATAAGTGCAAACAATGTAACTACAAACCGTAACTATCCTTCCTTTACATTGTGTTATGACTTTTGTTCGTTTCATCTAACAAACTGCAACAAATTAACTTTAGGTACACGAAATATGATTTGGACTGCATAAATAATTTCTTGTCCTAAATTATCTTAAAGTTGACCATAAGTTCACATTCTATTGCATTCAATACTTTTTAATATTGTATTCATTTAGTGTTGTAATAAATATATCACATACAAAGTGTAAGTAAATAACATTAAACTAGCATCACTGTGGAATTGGAAACAGGAAAAATTATATAATAATTAATCATATGTTTTATAATTTTAAATAAAACATAACATTTTTAAATTTACATACAAATTTTGAATTTCATAAAACATATTCAAATTAATTATTAATTCTTAAATAACATTTTCCTATTTGCAATACCACAGTGATGCTTGTTAACGTTATTTGATTACACTGTGTAAGTAGAAATCTTTATAACAATATTCTATTGATAATGTAAGCAACTTTAGTTGGAATATTATTTGAGCACTGTGATCGTGTACGCAGGTTGGGTTGGATATGATTTAGTATTATTTTAGTTTGTAATAGAACTTATTTAAACATATTTTAAGCCCAATATCTGTGATACGAAGTACAGTACAAACTCGGTTATCCGGCCGAATGTGGCGAATATCAAGCCGGATACGATAAAAACCGGATAAAATATAAGTCATAAATAACTTGTTATTATTGGAGAAACACGTTTAGTAACTGATAACAGACAGCACGCGTAAGCGGAGCGCCTACAATTGCATGAGACGCAACGTGTTCTGCAGCAATTGTAATGAAACGAACAATGTTTATCACGATCGCCAACTTTGACGCAGCTTGTTGGTGTGTACGTAAAATGGACTGTTCCACTTCCCCCACTCGCGAAATGGACTCTTCCAGCCAACCACACTGAACAAAAGTAAACAACATTGCCAGCTCGGATCTTCAGGTGCATTATTAAATTATTACGCAGTCCGCTTGTCGAGAGAGGGTGCCTAGTCAATACAGCGCTTGCAATTTTCGAAATGCAATCGTGTACGACATTTGCGTTTCAAAACTAAAAAGCGCATACGAATAATTGTAATTTTATCTTGTAAATAATTTGTATTGTCATCTACTTGCCCGACCGGATAACATGGACTGCCGGATAAGCGAGGCCAGATAATCGAGGTTGTATTGTATACGTATTGATAGCCAATTTACACCAAGTCAATGATAATGAAACCACTGTATTGAAAGGGTTTGCATTCGATAGGTAAGCAGTCAGTACGCAATTTATTTCGGAATCCCAACACCAAAAGGCTAATGGACAGTCCTTTTAAAGACAAAATATTAAACAATTTTGACTTGGTGACCTTGTCAAAGTGTTTAAACATTTCTTCACCATGAAAATTTGTATCATCATTTACCCATTCCTACCAATAAATCCATTTGGTAGGATCAATCAGTTATAATCAAATCAGTTATAAAAATATTATGCTACTATAAATAATAATTAATAACTCTTTAGAAAGTTCTATTATCAGGTTATGCAGTAACTTAATGGTAGGGATTTATTGTCGACATAATTTTGTATTTGTACAGTTATTTTCACGTAAAAGCCAGTCCATTTTGTATATCTGTTGTACAAACCTGATAATAATTGGATAATGTTGGTAACTGTTGGTCTCCTCTCAATAAATATAACTTTAACACGGGGTCTTATAAGTGTACAAGACCCCGTTGTAGTTGGGCATTGCTTTTCAAAACATAAAATGTCCAGATACTATTAAAATATTTGGATTATAAATTCTAGGATTTGCAGTAGAAAAAGTGCGAATAAGTCCATTCAATAACTTGAAAATCAAATCAAATACGATCCCATATGATATCATATTTTTATATATCGATCATTTGGTTCATTATGAGGTTAAATTGAACAAATTCAGTTTCTATTAAAAATATTTGACTTTTTCCTAACTTGTCACTTGATTTCAGTGGATTCCTCTCAACACTTCTCTACTACTGAGATGGCAAGAGCTGTTTCTAGAACAAACAGTGACATGATATTTCTTCTTAGGCCTTGAAACATGAATTGAAGCTTAACAAACAAAAGACACAAGCAATTGTCATTGGACATCCAAGACTAATTTCTAAAGTTAATATTGACACATTTCCTAAGCTTCAACTAAATAACTCTACTTTAGAATATTGTGACAAAGTAAAGAATCTTAGTCTTGTCATGGGTAGGACTTTGAATTGTACTGATCAGATTACGACTACGTGCAATCGAGTGTTTGCTGGCATTCACTGCTTGAAACGTTATGCATCACGTTCCATTTAACGTTAAAGTTATGCTGGTCAAGACTCTTGTTTTGCCTCATTTTAATTATTGTGACATCGTAACTAGTGACATGACTGTTAAGCTCTCGGACAAGCTACAACGTGCGCAGAACTATTGTATAACATTTATTTTCAGTCTACGGTGTTATAATCACGTTACTTCAATCAACTGTCTATTCTGAGGCTCAAACAGCTTCGTGAGTATCATTTACTATTACTGATTCACAAGATTAAAAAAAATCCCAGTTACTTGTCCGAGCGTTTCAGGTTCATGAACGAAATAAGTTCTATAAATACTCGTCAGGGAGCATCAATATTATCGGTCCCTGTACATCGTACTACTTTATATAACAAATCTTTCACTGTAATAGCTTGTCGCCTTTAGAATGCGCTCCCTGACAGCATCAAAATAATTGAAGGTTACCCTCATTTCGGGGTGGAAGCTAAGATCATTTGATGCGGGATCTGTAGTGGCGGTGGGCTGGTGTTTTGCGGGGGCTATGTGGGGTGTGAGTAAGGTATGAATGGGTGGTAGTGTCATTAAAGCGTTTTTTGCTTTCTTTCTTTCTTTTGAATTTTACTATTAATTTTTAATAGTTAGAGCCAATTTCTTTTGTATTTGGATAAATAAAAATAATCTTTTAATTTTTGTTTATTGTTATATAAAATAGTTTTATATTGCATTGCTTAGAGTTTAATATAATTTTATGATATCTATCTCAAATTGTATTTATTTATTTGAGGTTAAGTGGTAGAGAGGACTCTATAGTCCTAACTTCACCTCCAATAAATCCATTTTTATTTCATTTCATTCACCTCTTTCATATTTCAGTAGCATACTAGCGTAAATAAGCAGCTGTAAAAATTAACTGTACTCTTTATACTGAACTTAACGTGTGATTTTTGTTTTAAATTATATTTATATCTTATTTATTCTTGCTAAGATAGTTATATTGGACATTCTAATTTATACTGTTGCAAAATACAATTTTAAAAAGAACACATGACTAAATTATCATTTATAAACATTTATCTATTGAGTTATTTTCAAATATTTATGACTAATATATCTAAGGGTAATATTTTATTATTAATATATAACAAATAAAAGCATGCGTTTGATAAACCCTGACAAAATTGTTAATACTTTGACATAAGTTAGGACCTACACATTTTCAGATGACGGTGAACTCTAGTCAGACTATTGTGTGACCAAGGATGGGATCGTAGGGGATGAGGAAGAACGTGATATGAATAAGACATAAGTGTAGGGGCAAGAAACCAATGTCAGTTGGTCTGGTGAACCTTTCACTGCTCACATGCTTTCAATTTAAAGCTCACCATCTGGTCTGGTTTTTTCATGCATTTTCAAGTTAATAATATATATATTTAGAGCATTCGTTACACTATTGTGTTATTTTCATAATACTTGAACTGTCAATTTCATGTAGTAATTGTACTAAACAACAATTTATTTTTAAGATATAAAATAAACGTTAATTCATTGCCAAATGGGACTAATATGGTGTCAGTAATATATACCAAATGCAATAATGAATTTTTATAACACCTGAAAAAATGTAATAAATGATAACGTGTACTATTTATCTGTGACAAAATGAGAATTATTGATTTTTATTTAAGAATAAGTAAATTCAAAATAAAATATACTTGAAATAATATTTGAATATAGGTTTTCACATTAGTTAGTTACGTATAATAAACTATTACTTACACAGGTTTAGGTTCAGAGTAAACTTAAAATATAACTGTTATTTCCACTAACCTACATCTGCGGAAAATGTAAAAAAATGAACATGCAGTGTAAATGTTTAAAAATAATATCAATATTACTACATTACATATTGCTTTCGTTCTAAAAATAATTAAATTACGTAGGGTGTAAACAAAATTGGTTTTAAAAAGTATTGTAATTACTAAGCTCGTTTAGTCAACATTCAATCGTAATGGTGTCTGCTTCATAATATAAGTTGGAAGTAACAATTTTGCAGCTCTAAGAAGGTTAAAATGGTTTCACAGATACTCACTCAAACAGGAAAGATGAGTCCACATTCTTCATTTTATTAGAATTAGAGAACGTATTTTGAAGTGGTGTTCATTTTTCCCGCCAAGGACTGTGCTTTTTAACCTTAAGTTATTTTCTGATCGTAATACACTTAATTTATTACTTAGTATTATACTTATATTATCATGTACTATATTACTAACAGATATTAAAATAATAAACGTCAGTGATAGTAATAATAGACATTTAATACTTCTTCAAGACAGCAATTTGAGTTGGCTAATGCTTTCATAAAGAGCCCCTCTTCTTTCTTCATTTATGTCCATCTTTTCACCCAGACTAATTGTTTAATCTATAGTTTTATTATAATATTGATGGTCTTTCAGTCCACCTTCCTGTTTCCTTCATTTTTAATTACGTGTATATTTCCCATCATAAGATGTAAACCATAACTATTTTATAACCTAAGAACTGTTACAATACTAATTTTTGAGGATTTTAGTCTACAGTACGTAAATAAATGTAATCATTTGTAAACAGGTCCAAATAATAGACCACCATTCCAGTCTACTTCATTTTAATGTGTTTAAGGCATTTCCCCAACAGAATAAACCATAAATAGTACTTTACCCTATATTATACTTCTCATAACTAACTTAATACTCAAATAGTTACTATATTTTACGTCAATAAAACAATTGACCGTCTTATACTTGGAAAATACTATGTTTAGATCTTCTATAACGTGTCTTTCATAGCAAGCTAAAGTATACATGTTTAAATAAATACAATTATTTAAAAATATACTAAATAATGAATTGATGCAAAAACGGAACACATACAATCTGTGGACTGAAGTTCCACTTATGTTTCCTGACTTCATAAATACTCTTGAATTTTATATTTGTTGGTGTATTTAGATTTGAATCTTAGAATTAAAGTATTTCTATTATCAAACCCTAAAATCATTTTTTATGTACATTGTGTATGTGTGGGTGAAAGGGCAATTACCACTGTAGTGGGTTGGTGGGGTGGAGGACCATATCCACTGTAGTGTGTTGGTGGAGTGGAGGGCCATTTCCATTATAGTGTGTTAGTGGGGTGGAGGACCATATCCATTGTAGTGTGTTGGTGGGGTGGAGGGCCATCACCACTGTAGTGTGTTGGTGGGGTGGAGGACCATATCCACTGTAGTGTGTTGGTGGGGTGGAGGGACATTACACTGTAGTGTGTTGGTGGGGTGGAGGGCCATTTCCACTATAGTGTGTTGGTGGGGTGGAGGCCATTTTCACTATAGTGTGTTGGTGAGGTGGAGGGCCATTTCCATTGTAGTGTGTTGGTGGGGTGGAGGGCCATCACCACTGTAGTGTGTTGGTGGGGTGGAGGACCATATCCACTGTAGTGTGTTGGTGGGGTGGAGGGACATTACACTGTAGTGTGTTGTTGGGGTGGAGGGCCATTTCCACTATAGTGTGTTGGTGGGGTGGAGGCCATTTTCACTATAGTGTGTTGGTGAGGTGGAGGGCCATTTCTACTGTAATGTGTTGGTGGGGTGGAGGTCCATTTTGCAGTACGTGTGCTGGTGGGCTGGAAAGCCGTTTCCACTGTACTAGTATGGGTGAGTGGGAGGCCCATTACCACTGTCTAATTAAGTAATTAAATGTATGATTGGAGTTGAAGTTAAAGTCATAAAACCTTAAGAACGGAAAATACACCAGGGAAATATTTTAGGATGGAATGATCTCCTGGGAAATATAGAGAGGTATGTTCAGTTTGTCCGATTGTTATGTTTACTTGAGTAAACACGAGCATTGCTTGAATATATATAAATAACTTTTACAAAGTATAGCCTATGTCTGTATATGCAGCTATATACTGATAAAAAATTATCCATTGCTTTGCCACAAGTTCTTAGTACATTTTACTTAGATACATAATCGAGAATAATTTGTACATTATTAAAATTTTTGCAGTTTAAATAAGCATTTAAAATACAGTTATATTACACTTATCGCCTTGATATCAGAAAAAACAAACGCTAAGGAATAGTCAGTTTTATACTTTAACTAACGCAGTTATTTTTTAAACTTATTTTACTAGATAATGATGACTTATTAAATTGGTTATTTAACATCATAATTAAAAGTACCATTAATCTATGAATATATTAAAGCATTCACAATTTAATTTATGATATATTTACAAATTCTGCAATTGAATGTATTAAACTGTTTGTCATCAGCATAAACTTGACCTAACTAATAGATGTGCGTAAAAAATAGGTGATAATAGTTAACTTAGAATTATACAATTAAATAGAAGTGAGACATTTAGTGGTGAATAAAAAGGGAAATGAAGTTAACCACTCCAAATATACGTTAAGGAGTACTTTTAAAAAAGTTAAAAAAATTATTGTTTAAATATTCATGTTTCATTAAAAAAAAAAATATAATTTTATTTTAGCCACTGTACATGTATGGGTGGGTGGGTGGTCGATGCCGTTGTACGTGTATATGTGGGTAGATAGGTCATTACCAATGTACTAGAACGCGTAGTACATGCGCGCGCGCGCGCGTGTGTGTGTGTGTGTATATATATGATACTTCATATTTCTATGAAATATCAGCTAGGGAATTGAGGTCGAGGAGGGGGAAGGCCGTGGCCTTGATTGGAATGCGGAAAACTCGTCACTAGGTTATCACATAGATGATTATCAGTAGTTTAAATGACTTAAAGGGATTTAATGTCCGCGCCAGTTATTACGGGTTCAATTATTACGGATAGTAATGTGTGATCGGCAAATTTACACAATTTTGGTAAACCGATTTAGGAAGATTGTAATAAATAAAGAAAGAGGATAAGACCGAGCCCATAGACGTAAAATTAAATTAATATTAATTTAATTAAAAAAAAACGTATATGGAAGTTATCCACTCCAAATATACGTTAAGAAATATTTTTAAAAAGGTTAAAAAAAATGTTTAAAAAATATTCCTTAACGTATATTTGGAGTGGTTAACTTCATTTCCCTTTTTATTACTGTAGGAATATCTATGTAGAATATTCATTTAATTCTTCTCTAATAAGCTTATTTGCGATACTAACTTAATCTTTATAATATTCTGTATAATTTAAAGTCTACTAAATTAACCAAGTTTAATAAAATCTAATAATAAATCATTTGGAGTTACAATCAAGGTTTTCAGTGTATTGTGTAAGTCAACTCTAGTTGGTCTGGTTTTGTGGTAGAGACGTCAGACCAAATTCACCCGTTAATGTCAGTTCCCTTGCTTAGTAGTAAGTCAATAACAATTACCACTCACACACAATCTTAACTCGATCATTTTCAGAGAGAGAACACTTTACACTCGATCCAGCCACAACTAATAATTATTTTAAAACCTGGAAGCTAAAGACTAATCCAACAAAGACAGAATTATCCTGCATTCACCTTAATAATAGAATGGCTAATCAAATATATGAACACCTTTCCGATGATGTAAGCTGAAACACAATTATTATCCACGGTACTTAGGAATCAGTCTTAACAGATTTAACTGTTTAAAACGCCATCTAAAGAAAACATCAGCTTAATTTGGAACCAGAACTAAGTGGAACACATCTCTACAAGATATCAAAATCGGGGACTGATCACTTCTTCGGGGATTGACCCCTCTTGAGCAACTACCACCTTGGCCTTCGTACTCTACTACTTAAAGCTATAACCAGAATGTGTACCAGACTGTTCGTATACCAGACTGGTCCGCTACCACAAACAACCCTCTAAGTTACTATTTCCACACCATTTACAATGATCATTTATTATTTTAATATGTTTATACTCATCATCTCACATAACATTGCATTAATTTCCACCTTCACCTTATTCAATATATACATATTGAAAAATATTTATGTTAACAGAAATAGTATTAAAAAATGAATTAATTTTTCCTATGACGTGTCCAATGTAACTAATGGTTTTTCAAACGAAAATTGTTACGTTGACTATTAGTATTATTACTACTGTTGGTCGAGGTAGTACGTTTGAATGAGATCTAGATAAAGTGATACAATACCTAAGGAATCACTATTAGTTAGCGTGTTTAATGTAACTGGTGGTTATTCAAACGAAAATTGTCACGTTGACTATTAATATTATTAATAGTGTTGGTCGAGGTAGTACGTTTGAATGAGATGTAAATAAAGTGATACAATACCTAAGGAATCACTATTAGTTAGCGTGTTTAATGTAACTGGTGGTTATTCAAACGAAAATTGTCACGTTGACTATTAGTATTATTAATACTATTGGTCGGGGTAGTATGTTTGAATGAGATCTAAATAAAGTGATACAATACCTAAGGAATCACTATTAGTTAGCGTGTTTAATGTAACTGGTGGTTATTCAAACGAAAATTGTCACGTTGACTATTAATATTATTAATAGTGTTGGTCGAGGTAGTACGTTTCAATGAGATGTAAATAAAGTGATACAATACCTAAGGATTCACTATTAGTTAGCGTGTTTAATGTAACTGGTGGTTATTCAAACGAAAATTGTCACGTTGACTATTAATATTATTAATAGTGTTGGTCGAGGTAGTACGTTTCAATGAGATGTAAATAAAGTGATACAATACCTAAGGAATCACTATTAGTTAGCGTGTTTAATGTAACTGGTGGTTATTCAAACGAAAATTGTCACGTTGACTATTAATATTATTAATAGTGTTGGTCGAGGTAGTACGTTTCAATGAGATGTAAATAAAGTGATACAATACCTAAGGAATCACTATTAGTTAGCGTGTTTAATGTATTTGGTGGTTATTCAAACGAAAATTGTCACTTTGACTATTAGTATTATTAATACTATTGGTCGAGGTAGTATGTTTGAATGAGATCTAAATAAAGTGATACAATACCTAAGGAATCACTATTAGTTAGCGTGTGCAATGTAACTGGTGGTTATTCAAACGAAAATTGTCACGTTGACTATTAATATTATTAATAGTGTTGGTCGAGGTAGTATGTTTGAATGAGATGTAAATAAAGTGATACAATACCTAAGGAATCACTATTAGTTAGCGTGTTTAATGTAACTGGTGGTTATTCAAACGAAAATTGTCACGTTGACTATTAATATTATTAATAGTGTTGGTCGAGGTAGTACGTTTGAATGAGATCTAAATAAAGTGATACAATACCTAAGGAATCACTATTAGTTAGCGTGTTTAATATAACTGGTGGTTATTCAAACGAAAATTGTCACGTTGACTATTAGTATTATTAATACTGTTGGTCGAGGTAGTATGTTTGAATGAGATCTAGATAAAGTGATACAATACCTAAGGAATCACTATTAGTTAGCGTGTTTAATGTAACTGGTGGTTATTCAAACGAAAATTGTCACGTTGACTATTAATATTATTAATAGTGTTGGTCGAGGTAGTATGTTTGAATGAGATCTAGATAAAGTGATACAATACCTAAGGAATCACTATTAGTTAGCGTGTTTAATGTAACTGGTGGTTATTCAAACGAAAATTGTCACGTTGACTATTAATATTATTAATAGTGTTGGTCGAGGTAGTACGTTTGAATGAGATGTAAATAAAGTGATACAATACCTAAGGAATCACTATTAGTTAGCGTGTTTAATGTAACTGGTGGTTATTCAAACGAAAATTGTCACGTTGACTATTAATATTATTAATAGTGTTGGTCGAGGTAGTACGTTTGAATGAGATGTAAATAAAGTGATACAATACCTAAGGAATCACTATTAGTTAGCGTGTTTAATGTAACTGGTGGTTATTCAAATGAAAATTGTCACGTTGACTATTAATATTATTAATAGTGTTGGTCGAGGTAGTACGTTTGAATGAGATGTAAATAAAGTGATACAATACCTAAGGAATCACTATTAGTTAGGGTGTTTAATGTAACTGGTGGTTATTCAAACGAAAATTGTCACGTTGACTATTAATATTATTAATAGTGTTGGTCGAGGTAGTACGTTTCAATGAGATGTAAATAAAGTGATACAATACCTAAGGATTCACTATTAGTTAGCGTGTTTAATGTAACTGGTGGTTATTCAAACGAAAATTGTCACGTTGACTATTAATATTATTAATAGTGTTGGTCGAGGTAGTACGTTTCAATGAGATGTAAATAAAGTGATACAATACCTAAGGAATCACTATTAGTTAGCGTGTTTAATGTAACTGGTGGTTATTCAAACGAAAATTGTCACGTTGACTATTAATATTATTAATAGTGTTGGTCGAGGTAGTACGTTTCAATGAGATGTAAATAAAGTGATACAATACCTAAGGAATCACTATTAGTTAGCGTGTTTAATGTATTTGGTGGTTATTCAAACGAAAATTGTCACTTTGACTATTAGTATTATTAATACTATTGGTCGAGGTAGTATGTTTGAATGAGATCTAAATAAAGTGATACAATACCTAAGGAATCACTATTAGTTAGCGTGTGCAATGTAACTGGTGGTTATTCAAACGAAAATTGTCACGTTGACTATTAATATTATTAATAGTGTTGGTCGAGGTAGTATGTTTGAATGAGATCTAAATAAAGTGATTCAATACCTAAGGAATCACTATTAGTTAGCGTGTTTAATGTAACTGGTGGTTATTCAAACGAAAATTGTCACGTTGACTATTAGTATTATTAATACTATTGGTCGAGGTAGTATGTTTGAATGAGATCTAAATAAAGTGATACAATACCTAAGGAATCAATATTAGTTAGCGTGTTTAATGAAGTGTGGTAAACCTGATCATGCTTATTTGAATAACTAGTTGTTCCCGCCCGCTTCGCCGGTCATAATATTGAGTTTGATTATATAACCGGAATATGCAGGTACCTTTCAGTTTACACTGTACCCAATATAGAACATCTGATGGTATATATAATTTACTACTATATTCAATTATTTTTAATATAAAAAAATAGCTTAACAACCTTTTAGTCAATTTTATTTTATTTAACAGCTGTTAATCAAATAAATCAAAAATTAATATAGCTCCATAAGAATACCACGGGAATTTTGTAGGCCAGTGTGATGGTGTTTTGAGGTCGGAGAGGGAAATTACTTCTTACTGAGTCTCAAGAGGCCAAGATAAATCTCTGTACAAAATTTCAAGTCAATTGTATGTATAGTTTTGGAGAAATGGTGATGAGTGTTAAATGCCTTATATATATATATATATATATATATATATATATATATATATATATATATATATATATATAATCCATTTTAGGTATAAAATACATACAACAGCACCAGCCGTTGCTTTCAAATACTTTCTTATTTGAAAACAAACAAGATTACAAGTTACGCTATACATTATTAAAATATGTAAGAATATAGTTTCGAGTTATTTAGAAAACTAAATATACTTCTAAAGTATTTCGTAATTTTAAATATGTTGTATTTATTTTTATTTATTCATAAGACGCCGATCGTCAAGATATGGGCGAATATGGATTTCGAATGAGTGTGATGAGTGTAGATGAGCGAATGTAGTCATTGTTACAAACTAAGGCCGACTATTCCTTAGAAAGTGTCATTAATTAATAGCCCAATGACAAATGAACAGCCGGTGGTTATCAGCTGATCTTCTCAAAATGTATTGACTCTGATTGGGATCGAACTATGTATTAAACTGATGTATGCAAACTACTTTATATCATGATGTTACATACATTCGTTTTTTGGAATGAACACGACCAATGGGATGAAAAGTCATACTGATTTGATAGGTTATATAAATATATGAAAAGAGGGCTCACGACGTAGTGCTCGCAGTGGATATTTACTCTACTTTCCAAAAGTAAGGTTAGAGGTCGGGAGACGTAGTTTTACATACATCGGTCCCAAGTTGTTCAGTGACCTGCCCTTGACCTTAAAATCATGCTCATTAGGCTATTTTAACAGTAAAATTAAGGACGTCTTTGAAACTCATTAGTCCGTAACAAGTTAGTGTAATTTTAATGCTTATTTGTTTCATTGTAAACCTATGTTTGTAAATCAATAGCCTCATATAATTGTTTTTAATATGTGTTTTTGTAGTATTTAAACTGACTTGAGTTGTACTACAAAACAATTGTACAGAGACACGCTTGTAATTACAGGCGTTGTGTAACTCGTATTACGCATATACGTTCCATTCGCAGACAAACATTGGTCGCAGATAACTCTTGTATTAAAACGTCTTCAGATTTAGTTTCATTCAAGAGAATGATTTTGATGCTGTTAAACTGAACAGCATTTTAATTATAATTTTTGTTAGCACATTACTCAAATAATTGTCTTTCTCGAAATGTAAATGCAAGAGTAAAGAACCTGTTGGAGGAGGATAAACAATAATCAACAAATATTAACGATAACGAGTAGGAAATTATATTAAAATCAACCATACAGGAAAATAAGAAACAGTTCTGCAATTTATTTATAAATAGTTTTATAGCTAATTAAATAAAAATAACAAACGGATTTTTCCGTTAATTTACTACTTATACCTTTTTTCCGTTAGTTCACTACTGATTGATAAATATTCTCTTGCTCTATAAGAGTTCTCCAATAACTTTTACTTCCACTATGGAATTCCTTATCCGCTAGGAGTGCAATATCGCTGGCCTTATCATATCTCTTTCCAAGAACTTACACACGGAGAGCGCATTCGGCGGTAAGTGACCAATTGGATTTATCAGTTTGTGATCAACTTCAGTAGCCACCTAACATAACCTAACCATGATTGCGATAACAAAGCAGTAGTAGTGAATTAACGAAAAAAGGTTTATAATAACAGTTTAATTGTGCTATAACTTTAAAATTACGATTTATGTTAGAATATATCAACAATACACCCACCCACCAATACACGTACAGTGGTGATGACACACCCACCCACCCATACACGTACAGTGGTGATTATTGTTATCCAACTGACTGTCTTCGGCATGCTTAGTTGGAAACAGTAGTATAATCTAGAGAGAAGATAGCAAGTTATGCGTGTGCTTTAGATGTGTAAGTTTGCAAGAGCTAAGTATTCGTATTTTCCATTGTATAATGCGCCCAAAAATCCAAGCTGGCAATATGCAGCAGAGCGGCTGTAAGAGTCCCATTTCTTAATGGGAAAGGAGAAACGTTCAGTACGTTCACACCCTCGGCATTGTCACTCACTCTTTTGTTTACTGTGACAAAGTTCCATACATAGGCCTGTGGCAAATGGGCACCCGTCTATCCATACACGTACGGTGGTACAGACCCACCCGCCCACCCATACACGTACAGTGGTATTGACTCACCCGCCCAACCATGCACGTACGGTGGTATAGTGTATAGTGAAAAATTCTTTATTCCACAATCAAATAACGCATGTTTTGTAAAAAACAGTCAATTTTATTACTCCTAGAATTTATTATAAATTGCCAGATAATATCAGAAATACATCAAATCTAAAACAGTTTTTAAGTAAAGTAAGAAAGTGGTTGTTTGAGGTGGAGGATATAAATGTATTAGTATTCTATAGTATTCTTTTGAATATGTTATCTGAACATACTGATTTTAAGTTATTGATAAAAATATATACCTAATTAAGTGCTAAATATTATTAGTGTAAAGAGTAATTTTGTACATTCTTTTTGTCATTCAATTTAATTACCAAAGAAAACACTTTTGTTTTTACCTTTCCATTTTCTTTATATTATTGTTATAATTTATAATGTTATGGTAACATTTATTTACTTATATTTCAGTATAATTCTGGATATTATTTTGGATCTGAGATCATTTTTATGTAAATATGAATTGTTAGTCAAAATCTGAACGCAGAAAAGTGTTATATGTAGTGAAGGAACCTCTGCTCAGGCATTGCCTTAGAGGCCCTATTATTTTCTAAATTATTGTTAACAGCAAGCGTTAAAAAACATTGTATATATAAAATGAACAGAATTTTTATGATTTATTCTGTTTTACCTTCTAAATTTATGTTTAGTAATAGATAGGCTATTTTGTCAGCCTAACAAATGAAAAGAACTTTTATTCCTTTTTATAAGCTGTGAACTTGCTGCACATAATAGAAATTCAAATAAGACATTTTCTTTGTTGTATTATTGTACTCTAATATCATTGTAGATGACTAATTGAATTTATATGTACATTTTAGAAAATAAAGATTATTATTATTATTATTAATATAGTGCATAAGTTTTGTTTTATAATTCTAAAACTATTGATAAATTGTATAATATGAACGATTATAACTTTGTTAAGTTAAAAATATACTTATATTGTTATCAATCTAGTAGTCCTACGATCGATATACCACATTTGTTTAGGCCAAGTTAATAGCAGTAGTAAATTAAATCCGAATTAAATAGCCTATAAACATATATGACGACACTTTTACTGTTAAATAAAAATTAAGAATGACTATTAAATAAATAAATATTTACAAAACTTAACAATATATTTTTATTCTTAGGCTCATATTTGTTGAATGAAACAGTAAAAGCCATCTAAAGATCTTATCTCAATTGGGTGATTCAAAAGTTAACCTTTTTTAGGGATCGTAAACGATATTACACGCTGAAGAAGATTCTTAGCTATCTCACTTGAGCTATAACCTAGAAAAGTGACTGTTCAGCCAAAAGCCAAAAACATACATGTCTTAACGGCTTATGTTCGGTTGTCTTCAAATGTGATATTGTAAATTCAGTAGGATATTCCATAATATTTATGTAAATCAGAGATTATTATTATCTCAGTCACTTATTTCATCTTTACTTTTTATATTTGATTTTTTTATACAAGCAGTAAAATATAATATGATCATTTCTTAAAAACATGTTAAAAAATAGGGATTTATAAGCGATTCATATGTCGTTCAGTAAATGATCACATTACAAACGTCATATTATACGGAAGAAAAAATTTTGGCTAGAAATATTCATAAAAATGAACAACATTTTAAAATATACATATTATAAAAAAGTGTACATGCTAGTATACTATTTAAAACGTGTAATATTGTATCCATTCGGGACAAAATGATCTTTGTAACGAAATATAGAACACACATTTTCATTTAACCATTCCATCAATGGCTTTCATTCCATTTTAACGCCTCATATATAATCCATAGCAAACCCTCATTATACTATTGAATTTACAATAAAGCATAAACTCTTAGCTAAGAATAATATGTCCTTCTTTGTCTTATTCACTGTCGGTTTAAAATTACTTCATCTTAATCACTTATGTGTCATGTTAGTTTTCTAAAACTGTCGTTTTGAAACGTGACATCGCTGCTTTAATGTTTACTTTATCATCCTACCATTAATTTCTAAAGTTTCAAACCATGAGTGTAACTCTATGTCATGTTACGTGCCTTTCTTAACCTTATATCTTACAATGTTGTAGAACTACACTCACTAGTTAATTAGGAAATTGTTTTCCGTAAAGTATAAATCTGTTGATCAGGTGTCTAAGTGTTCTAACTTACCTGGTCTGATACAGTAATAATGTTATGTTCACGATCTACAGAATTTTTCTAAAAGTCACATGTTACTAAAAATTAGTGACCCTAGTTAAAGAGAATATTAAAATAAAGGTGAATGATATCATGTATTAAATCGACCTAGATTTATTTAAGAAATGAAAGATATACTCTAGACAATTGTTGTAAAACAATTTTTAACTAAGGATTAGTAATTAACACAACCGATTAATCAATTGTAATTAAGTCTATCCAATTAATATACAATAATTTGTTTAGTGAGGTTGGTCTAGTGAAAATAAGAACAACATGTTGGAAACAAAACTCTTCGATTTGTTTGAGTTCAAATATAGTGCCATCTTTTTAGATACGTTTTTAACGCGTTACATTATTTAATAAACTTATTCTACATAAATTTGATGTACATTTATATAACATTGACATTAAAACTTACAAATAAAGTACATTTGTTGAACAAAATATCTGCTGTAGATTTTTAACATTTCAGGAGTCAAGTATCTGTTAACACTGCATTGTTACGTTAAATCGGTTGAATTTGTTTTTTAGATGCTTTCAAACAAACGAATAATAACTAAGAGCTTTAGTTATGTTCCGTGGCTTAGATTTTTTAATAGAATTGATTAAAATATGGTTCAAGAATTACAAACTTGCTTTTACGAAATACTGAAAAATTCGCCTTGAAGAAAGAAACCTGCCTGTGATACCTCCCCCCTACCTTCACCCTGATACAACGTTAACTCTAATGCATCCCTCCATCAAGAGGGTCACTTTACACCACTTCACCACTGCCCCACTTAACTAGACATCGTAGCTAATTACTTCTTAATTGAATCCTATAAATATTAACATTTACAATTAAGCGATTAAACTATATCAATAGAAGTATACTTAGAGGACCAAATTTTGGTGTCCAAAACTTACAGGACCAAACTTCACCAAATGGTTTAGGAGGTTAAACTGAATGGAAAATAACATAATGCGTATAGTTCTATCTTGCTTCGTTCACCTTAGATCGGCCATTTTGTTTTTTAAATAAAATTATTTTTATTTTCAATACGGGTTTATCGATTTCATTGAAACTTGGCATAACTGTTACAACATAAACATAAGTTTTGTAAAATATAATTTTCACGATGTAATGTGTATTTTAAAAATGGCGGCCACTTTAAATCTTTAATGTTAACACTCCTCAGTTAACAATATTTAGTTACTTCGTATTATCTTAAAGATTATTTTTCATACGATGCATTTGAAAATATATGTTGAAACATTTGTGCATTAACTAATCATTTTAAAGAAATAAAAACAGTCAACAAAAACGAAAGGGACATAACTTGATTGAAGTTCTTTGGTGTCTTGGCGGTTGATGATAACGCAACCGCCCTATCCAGGCGGATAAAAAACTTCAATCACTCAATTATTTATGCACCAATGTTTAAAAACCTAGTATTGTTGGATTTGTTGTAAAATTTGGAACAACAAAAATATATTTTTTGATAAAATAATATGTTTTCAAGTTATTTTTGTTTAAATATTTCAAACGACCGCCATTTAGAAAATACACATTAGATCTTAAACATTATTTTTTTAAACTTATGTTTATGCTAGTAATAATTATGCCAAGTTTCAATAAAATCGATACGCCTGTATTGAAAATAAAAATAATATTATGTAAAAATAAACATGGCCGATCTAAGGTGAACAAATCAAGATAGAACTAGGTTTTATGGCATTTTCCATTCAGTTTGACCTCTTAAACCGTATGGTGAAGTTTGGTCCTGTAAGTTTGAGACACCCTGTATAACATTCCTTCAAGAAGTAACTAGTCAGTGGTAGTAAAGATCATGACCTAACTGATTACAAATAGGTTATTTTAATTAATAGATTTGTTAAACTATTTTATTAAAGAAATTTAGGTTGGTTATTTGAAACAGTTATGTACTGAAATCAATGTTTTGAATTTCTTTCGAAACATGTAATTTTTTTAAATATACATAGTTATTATCAAGCATTACACCATTAATTTTTCTACATCGAATCTAAAATATTAGTAAACTAATAAAATATACAAATTTGTTACTTCCAATCTCTAAATTTGTATCTAAATCATGTAACATTTTTTGAAGAATTAACATGTATTTATAAACCGATACATTACAACAATATCTCTTCCATATTTGCATTTTGAATTTATCTAATTGTTATTTTTAGTATCATAAATTCTAATAATTTTAGGTACAAAAACTTCTTAGAAAAAACATTGGGAACGTGTTGTAGGCCTATGAGGTTTATGCATAATAAGGTGTGTGCTATATTTATAGTCGAAGACTACGTTACTATGACATTTTTAAAATATATGGAAAATGTTATCTTTTCGTAACATCTGTGTTATTATAACATAATATTATTAAATAATATATGAATATTTAGTATTTGTTTAGGGTATCTAAAATACGTATTAGTCTTTGGACGCAAAAATAAAATAGTTCTACGTCGTTAGAACAGTTAGTACAGTCGAGTCCGCGAGCACAGTTAGGCTGGGCCATCTCCATGTGTAGACATGCAATATGTTTGAATGTTCGACAAAATCGTGACCCAAACGGTTTTAATCGAACGTGTCAAGAGACCCTCTGAAATTTATTATATGTACAATACCTACTTTTAATAGGTGCCTAATTTGTCAGTGATTTTCTTAATAAAAGCTGATAGCATTTGTTAGGCTTTGACATTCTTTACATGATTAGCTCTAGTTAATTATTACTCCACTACCTCTTAATTTACTCTAATGTTATGGGCCTCTAAGAACATCTTCCTGTTGAGCATGTCAATCACTTAGTGAGCATGTCAATCACTTGTTGAGCATGTCAATCACTTGTTGAGAATGTCAATCACTTGTTGGGCTGTCAATCACTTGGTGAGCATGTCAATCACCTGTTGGGCATGTCAATCACTTGTTGAGCATGTCAATCACTTGTTGAGCATGTCAATCACTTAGTGAGCATGTCAATCACTTGTTGAGCATGTCAATCACTTGGTGAGCATGTAAATCACATGGTGAGCATGTCAATCACTTGTTGAGCATGTCAATCACTTGGTGAGCATGTAAATCACTTGGTGAGCATGTCAATCACTTGTTGAGTGTCTCAATCACTTGTTGAGCATCTCAATCACTTGTTGAGTGTGTCAATCACTTGTTGAGCATCTCAATCACTTGTTGAGCATGTCAATCACCTGTTGAGCATGTCAATCACTTGGTGAGCATGTCAATCACCTGTTGGGCATGTCAATCACTTTGTGAGCATGTCAATCACTTGGTGAGCATGTCAATCACTTGTTGAGCATGTCAATCACTTGGTGAGCATGTAAATCACATGGTGAGCATGCAATCACTTGTTGAGCATGTTAATCACTTGGTGACCATGTAAAACACTTGGTGAGCATGTCAATCACCTGTTGAGCATGTCAATCACTTGGTGAGCATGTCAATCACCTGTTGAGCATGTCTATCACTTGGTGAGCATGTAAATCACATGGTGAGCATGTCAATCACTTGGTGAGCATGTAAATCACTTGGTGAGCATGTCAATCACTTGTTGAGTATGTCAATCACTTGTTGAGCATGTCAATTACTTGTTGAGCATGTAAATCACTTGGTGATTATGTCAATCACTTGTTGAGCATGTAAATCATTTGTTGAGCATGTCAATCTCTGGTGAGCATGTCAATCACTTGTTGAGCATGTCAATCACCTGTTGGGCATGTCAATCACTTGGTTAGCATACTAGTCTGTACTTTTTACATTTAGTCCTTAAATTCACCAAATGAACTCATCCTCTGTTTATGTATTTGGTTAGCTTCATAGTAAATTAGTAAAAATATAGTAGCTGTAATATTTGTTATAAGTATAATCTCTTTTTAAAATAATATGGCTTTTCTATTGTAGGTACAAGGGAAGAAAAGGTAAAATAGTCATTGTTATATCAAACATCACTGACGGGGGAAAAAGTAATATAATAATAATAATAAAAAAAAAAAAATAATAAATAAATAAAACAGGACAAAGTAAATTAAAATATTATTACATTTTAAGTGAAGCATTACGTTATAAAGAGCCACGTAAATATGCATCGTATTCCACATTCATGTAGGTAACTCTGAACGGTATTCCCAAAGGTATCTATATATAATCGTCTTTGATAATGACATTATGTAGTCTCTTCATACATTTTTATAATGATGGTATTGACCTACCAGCCCGCCCATAGACGTACAAGGGTATTGACCCATCCTGCCACCCATACACCTACAGTGGTATTGAACCTCCCGCCCGCCCATACTCATACAGTGGTATTGACCCACCCGCCCGCCCATACTCATACAGTGGTATTGACCCATCCTGCCACCCATACACGTACAGTGGTATTGACCCACCCGCCCGCCCATACTCATACAGTGGTATTGACCCACCCGCCCGCCCATACTCATACAGTGGTATTGACCCATCCTGCCACCCATACACGTACAGTGGTATTGACACACCAGCCCGCCCATACTCATACAGTGGTATTGACCCACCAGCCCGCCCATACACGTTCAGTGGTATTGACCCATCCACCCGCCCAAATTCGTACAGTGGTATTGACCCACCAGCCCGCCCAAATTCGTACAGTGGTATTGACCCACCCGCCCGCCCATAGACGTACAGTGGTATTGACTTTCTTCATTTACGAATACTTCCTTCATTTACGAATACAGTAATGAAAACTGTATATACCATTAATGTTTGCTAATTACTACTACATATGTCTAATGATGTATGTTATGTAATGTATGGGAGGTTTCAGAGTGCTTTAGTAAGAATATTAAATAATAACTACTACACTTCAACTATAGCTCGAATGGTCACACTTGCATCTTGAAAACAGAACTTGATATTTCACATTTAATGTTAGAGATTTCAAGAACATTACAAATTATTTTTCATATAATGTATGTATACTTTAATAATGGTAACTAATGCAAAATTATATCAAAGGTGAATAATAATAAAGGTTAAAAATTATATATATGCTTCAGTTCTAAACTATTTAAGAGTTAAACCACAGCGTGTTAAGAAGGTGGAGTGGGTTCGTGTAGGTGGATATTTACTACCCGCAGTGCGGTTGTCCACAGGAACACTGCAACAATTACAAAAGGCATCAATTATGGGCTAGTGGCATGACTTGTTCACTATTCCGGTTTTTTATTGTAATCTAAAGAAATTGGGTTTCCATGTTAAAGTACAATTCAAACTATTTCAAAATATGTTTATGTTTCTCGTATTTTCTAAACAATTTTCTTGTTTTTATTTACGTGTATTCGGCACAAGATAAGTTGTTATACAAAGTAAAATATTTAATAACACACGGGATTGTTGCAGTATTACGTATTGGGAATTTTAATCCACAGTACGTAGATAAATACATGTAAATAAAATACAGGTCCCAATAATAACCCGCAAAACCTTGTTTTAATGTATTCAGAAAATTCCTAAAATAATTACCCGTATACAGTACTTTCTTATATAATATAAGAACTTATACTCATGACTAACGTAAAACTCACTACTATATCAATACAATGTGTGCAATTTTTGTTCAGCAGTGAGTTGTTATTTTTAGTTTTATTGATAACTTATAGTCTTATGGTTTATTTAGTCAATTATTGGTGATGGGATACTAAACATGAATCGTTTATTGTAACTCATAATTTTAGCTACTATTACAGTTGATTTTGTTACAACAAATAATTAAATTTAAAACGAGGTTATATTTTAATAGTTCTTTAGTAATAGTTTAAATCTATAACTATAGTGTCCCATTAATATAGATATTTAATCACTTAGTGATCATGATCGTTATAGCCTAAAAGGTATACTAAATATACAGGGTGAAAATTAAGTCTTAAAACGACTTTATAACTTTTAAACGACAAGAGATATCACAACTAAATTTGGCATATCGTTCGTTACTGGTAATAGTAAGCTAGTTTTCTGTGTACATGGTGATCAGATGCCACCTTTGGGGGACGGCTTGTTAGGAGTAATAAGAAAAACTTTAATGACAACCTATGTTGAGTTGTACATATTTTAAAGGTCTAGTTAAACAGAAAATAATGCCGCAAACTGAACTTAAAAAGGTTGATTCAATCGGAAGTAATTGCTATTAAAAATTTTAAAAATGTTTAATACATTGTACTTACAAATAACAGAAAGTTACAAGTTGAGGGGAATACTTACTGAACTCCTTTAAAAGTAGGTGGTCAAAATGTTCCCCGTTGGCCGTCTGGCAAGGTGCTAACTGGTTATAAAAGTTAGCTACTGCTTTTTGTTTGTATTCTCGTGGAATAGATTGAGCTTCCTGTGTTATCCTGTGTCTAAGATCAATCAGATCTGTAGGCTGAGTTTCATAAACTTTGTGTTTGAGGTAGCCCCATAAAAAGTAGTCTAGCGGAGTTAGGTCAAGGGAACGAGCCGGCCACTCAATTGCTCCACGTCTTCCAATCTACCGGTGACGGAATACTGTAGGCCTATCTAAGTATTGCCTCACATGAACACCTTAGTGTAGCGTCTTGTTGGAAAAAACATGTTTGGAAGTCAGCGCCAAGACTAGGAGACTTCCAAGATCTGGAACTATCTCATTTTGGAGCATATCTTGATACTT
Organism: Stictocephala bisonia; assembly: GCA_035578905.1. Lineage (NCBI taxonomy): Eukaryota > Metazoa > Arthropoda > Insecta > Hemiptera > Membracidae > Stictocephala > Stictocephala bisonia. The sequence goes on from JAQJVL010001894.1 coordinate 45,767, forward strand.
GTTGGCATCTAAACTTCCCTTCAAGTATTCCCCAGTGAATTATCTTCAACTTGTAACTTTCTGCTATTCGTAAGTACAATGTATTAAGCAGTTTTGAAACTTTGAACAGAAATTAATTCTGACTGGATCAATTTCTTGAAGTCCGGGTTGCGGCATTGTTTTCAGTTCAACTAGACATTTAAAATGGTGTACAACTCAACGTAGGCTATCCTTAAAGATTCTCTTCTTACTCCTAATGGGCCGTTCCCCAAAGAATCACATCTGATCACTATGTTTACAGAAAAGAAGCTTACTTTTACCAGTAACGATATGCCAAATTTAGTTGTGATACTTCTTGTCGTTTAAAAGTTATAAAGTCGTCCTAAGATTTGATTGTCACCCTGTATACTTCATACGGTCAGCAACTAAAGTACAGTGACTTCAATTTTCAAACTAAAAAAAATTTCATCAGTAATTTATGCAGTATTGCTACAAGTAGAAAGGTTGTCGTTTATGAGAATGTCAGAGTAAACTGTTTAGTTTAGGACGAGGATTTTTTGATCGGAATACAAAGAAAGTATTACTTTTCGCTTCTGTATGGTTGATCTTTTACTTTTTTCATCTTTAAGGCATACGAGTCACCAGTTTTTGTCTTTCAAGTTTGCCCGGTATACAAATAAACTTGTACAACATTAAATAGTTTTTGACATTTTAGTACTTCACAAATTGTTAAATTTACCCCATCTTTAAAGTAAGAGAACATCTATTAGTAATAATAGATGGAAATAGTAGTTTTGTGCGTGAGTCTGTTTGTAGTACTGATAAATATTTAAATTTAGAGTGAATTTGTACTAAAAATGATTCTAAAATATAATGTTTTTAATATTTTACAAAGCAAAAAGATATACAAGCTTATACATTACTATACAGCTCAAATATAGTAATTTTGTATCAAGGTAATAACATAAATACAAAAGAAACTGAGTTTCCACTTCCGTATATTTAAAAATACACTTTTATTTGTAGTTTTTAAATTAATAATAATTTTATTGCATATTAAAAGTATATTTTATAAACATTACATAACTTAAACTCTTTTTAATAGTCAATAATTAAACTGTTAACACTATGTTTGTACATACATTCTTAAACAATCCAGACGGAAAATACATCGGGAAAATGTATTAGGAATGTGTTAGCTCTGGGGAAATGTAGAGAGGGATGTTCAGTTTGTCCAATTGTTACGTTTACTTGAGCAATCATGAGCATTGCTTGAATATAAATAACGTTTACGATGAACATGAACATGTACATGCTGTCATAAGGTACACTTCTAAGAACTGATTTCTGAATTTGTCACAAATTCCTAGCTGATTTTTTAAAATAAAATAATCAAATATAGTTAACACCTAATTAACATTTTACTGACTGAAAATACATTAACATGACATTCTTTGCATTGATATTATGTTAGGTTTGAATGACAAAGAAAATCGGTGTAATAAAACAAGTTTTATATTTAAATTAACATAGTTCTTTAATGTAACTATATTTTACTACATAACATAATGATGACATTTGACTTGCTTATCGTACTTGATACTTAAACATCATTGTTCTGAGTATCCTTATACGATAAAATTGTTTAAAGGTAAGTTATCGTATGTTATATTTACGATTACTACACTTATCAATAAATTATTTGTAATCAACATAGAATACACATAATCATTGGATATTCTATAAATTAATTAACTAAGACATAGAACAGTTGGCAATACAAGGGGAAAGATGTTGAGCACACCAATCATGATCGTTGGGAACAATTGTGTAGAATTCTACGAAATTCTTTTCTACAAAGCTTATTTTCAAAGTCCACTGAATTAACCAAGTAAATCAAATCATATAATACACAATAAGGAGCTTAGTTAGTGTATTGTGCTAAGTTAGATTGTAGTTAGTCTGGTGTTATGGTGGAGCCGTCAGACCGAATTGACCCAACAATTTGAGTTTGTCTTGCTTAGGAATAAATAGATTAATTAAATTATTAATTAATAAATAGACAGTACCATTGATAAAATATATACTTTAACCTCCATATGGCTATCTAGCTTACATGAGTTTTAACAAACCACCAAAAAATTGCATTTAATTGTTTATATTTGACAGTGCCAACCAATACTAAACACATATTTGGAATTGCGTTAACTACATCAACGCCATAGAATACACTCACATTGTACTGATACAACTCATACTGGAGTACGTGTTATATCACTGTAGGTATGTGTTAACTGGATTTCAAAGTAATTTAATAACAATTAATTGAAAAAAATCTAATGTTATATGAAGAAAAATAAAAAAGATTAATAATATTAAGAATAAATTTCATTTTCTCAGACAAACAAACATCTTAGAAAGATATGAAATATCATATAAAATAGCCTCATGAATACCTCAGATGTATATATATTAAAGGTATATTTAAGTGTTGTCAATTTTATAGAATATTTTAATACATTTTACTTTGGTCAACTAAATTCTTACAATACCACTCGAAAACTTTCATTGCCTTTACTAAACATTTAGACTATTAGTTTTTACCAAAATAATTAATTCAATGCCAATACGAAGTATTCGTTGAATCAACGAAAATATTTTTTAACAAAAAACGTTTAATTTATCCTTAGGTTTTTTTAGAATGTATACTCTCATTAATCCATCTATCTTATTTAAAACTATAAAAATTAAGTGTATATTATATTTCGAAAAGTGTATAGAAATTACAAAACACCATCTAAAGAAAAGGCAATGGATGCGTTAATAATTCTAAAATAGCACTGTCCCATACTCTAACACAACTAATTTAAAAAGACCTTTGTCATTTGTATTTCGTCAGTGTTTCTTTCCTAAACACTTAAATAGGCCTACTATCTTCTTATCAGGACCTTCGTCATTTGTGTTTCGTCAGTATTTCTTTCTTAAACACTTGAATACTATCTACTAATCAGGACCTTCGTCATTTGTGTTTCGTCAGCGTTTCTTCCCTAAACACTTGAATACTATCTACTTATCAGGGCCTTCGTCATTTGTGTTTCCTCAGTGTTTCTTTCCGTAACACTTGAATACTACCTATTTATCAGGACCTCCGTCATTTGTGTTTTGTCAGTGTTTCTTTCCTAAACACTTGAATACTATCTATTTATCAGGGCCTTCGTCATTTGTGTTTCGTCAGTGTTTCTTTCCTAAACACTTGAATACTATCTATTTATCAGGACCTCCGTCATTTGTGTTTCGTCAGTGTTTCTTTCCTAAACACTTGAATACTATCTATTTATCAGGACCTTCGTCATTTGTGTTTCGTCAGTGTTTCTTTCCTAAACACTTGAATACTATCTATTTATCAGGGCTTTCGTCATTTGTGTTTCGTCAGTGTTTCTTTCCTAAACACTTGAATACTATCTATTTATCAGGACCTTCGTCATGTGTGTTTCGTCAGTGTTTCTTTCCTAAACACTTGAATACTATCTATTTATCAGGACCTCCGTCATGTGTGTTTCGTCAGTGTTTCTTTCCTAAACACTTGAATACTATCTATTTATCAGGACCTTCGTCATTTGTGTTTCGTCAGTGTTTCTTTCCTAAACACTTGAATACTATCTATTTATCAGGACCTCCGTCATTTGTGTTTCGTCAGTGTTTCTTTCCTAAACACTTGAATACTATCTATTTATCAGGACCTCCGTCATTTGTGTTTCCTTAGTGTAACACTTGAACACTTGTAACACTTGAGTCCTTTCCGTAACACTTGAATACTACCTATTTATCAGGACCTCCGTCATTTGTGTTTTGTCAGTGTTTCTTTCCTAAACACTTGAATACTATCTATTTATCAGGGCCTTCGTCATTTGTGTTTCGACAGTGTTTCTTTCCTAAACACTTGAATACTATCTATTTATCAGGACCTCCGTCATTTGTGTTTCGTCAGTGTTTCTTTCCTAAACACTTGAATACTATCTATTTATCAGGACCTCCGTCATTTGTGTTTTGTCAGTGTTTCTTTCCTAAACACTTGAATACTATCTATTTATCAGGACCTTCGTCATTTGTGTTTCGTCAGTGTTTCTTTCCTAAACACTTGAATACTATCTATTTATCAGGACCTCCGTCATTTGTGTTTTGTCAGTGTTTCTTTCCTAAACACTTGAATACTATCTATTTATCAGGGTCTTCGTCATTTGTGTTTCGTCAGTGTTTCATTCCTAAACACTTGAATACTATCTATTTATCAGGACCTCCGTCATTTGTGTTTCGTCAGTGTTTCTTTCCTAAACACTTGAATACTATCTATTTATCAGGACCTGCTTCATTTGTGTTTCGTCAGTGTTTCTTTCCGTATCACTTGAATACTATCTACTTATCAGGACCTTCGTCATCACTGCACAAAAATTAATTTATCCATCCAATAAAGATTTATATCAAACTAAATCAAGACTAAATGATAAACTTCTTATATATGAATACGTACATTCCAATGGTGTTACCGGCAAATTACAAACCATCTGCTACTTACAGCTGGCTGAACCATTAGTTTTCTGGCACTGCTAGTTGATAGGGGGAGATTCCAATCACTACAAATTGAATGCTGTAATCAAGTCATCAGCAATGTGTGGTTCAATCAGTTCAAATGGGATACCGGATATGGCCTTGAGTGGGCGGAAATGTCAACTAGAATATTTCATCCAATGTTCACTGTGAAAAAGGAAACATAGTTAGGTAAGTTTTACTTAGTTAGTACCGTATATGTACGTTATTACAAAGTTTTATAGCTAAGTTACTATATTATTTTTAGTATTTCGTTAGTATTGTTTTATAACGCTAATTATTGATGCATGTTACTATTTAGTATGACATCTGAAAAATTATAACTATCTAAGTTAAAAGGACCTTTTTTTCTTGAAACCATCTTAAATAAGTGGATTAATGTTCTACAATTCACCTTGTAACTATGAACAAGGTGCTTTCATACACTTTCTTTTCACCGGTACTTAGCTGGTCTTCAATCAATTGGAGAAGCAATTGTTGAATGATTGGTTACGAAACATGGATTTAACTTTGTAACAGAGATCAATAATTCAACACCAAGATAAAAGTAGTTTTCACTTTCTGTTTTATTTTATTTACATTTAAAGTAGAATATCTAAGTATGAATTGTATAATTTATCTTCCTTTATATTATTCATTGGCGTTGAAAGCCATACGATATATTTAGGAGAAAACTGAACCTAGCTCTCATAACATGCATTTCAATATGTCAAACCATTATGCTTGTATTATTGTAGCAATTCCAAACATTTTATTACATACGTTTGGTTTTGTAATTATTATTGGTGATAAACCAAAATAAATAATCTTTATGTTTGTCTGTTGCTATTTTAAAAAATACCGATCAATTTATTTATAATAATTTTATTTTTAGTGCTCAGACGTCAATCTTATTTTCTTAGAGATATCTAATGCCGACAATTTGATAGATAGTATTGAAAGATATGATTTGATATAAAAGATAGTAGTTTAAAAAAATATTGTTATAGTAATTGCAATATTACTATAACAATAAATAGAATAACTTAATTATTAATTAATAAGTAGACACTATCATTCAGGAAATAGATGCTATGTTATTCTTGTCATTTTACTGTGTTTATATTTAATGATATTTTAAAAATACTTTAAATAGGTTAAATTATTTCCTGTAATGTAATGAAATAAAAAAAAAATTTACAATTGACAAGTACCAGGTAAGTTGTAATTTAAAAAATAAGCATATTATGTCATAGTTCTCATATCCTGATTCCCGAATGAGAATATAGCAAAGCTTAAAAATAAATTTTATTTTCATTTGTTTTGAAACACGTAGAAATCAGTGATAGCGAAGTTTCTAAAGTAGGTTAAAGTAATTTAAGTCGAGACAAGGAGTTGTGGCAGAGTTTATTGTCAATATTGTAACACAATTTACTACAGAGTACTACAGACTACAGAGTGCAATATCTTGTAGCAGAGTCATACATAAACAAATATTATTTAATAAAGATGGAATTAAAATCCAAGTAATGTATCTGTCAAAATTATCAAGTAAAATATATAAATTCAGCATTTATTTGAAGCAATGTAAGATACAAAACAGCTATTGAAACATCGTGTCATTGTCTCACCGCACCGTTGTGTGCAGTCTCTTAAACTCATTTCTCGATTGTCGGCATCGACCTCGACCCATACCTTTCCTCTATGGGCTTGGACTCGACATTTGAAACAATGTAAGGTACAAAATAGCTATTGAAATATCGTGTCATGGTCTCACCGCACCGTTGTGTGCAGTCTCTTAACCTCATTTCTCGATTGTCGGCATCGACTTTGACCCATTAATTTCCTCTGTGGGCTTGGACTCGACATTTGAAGCAATTTAAGATACAAAATAGCTATTGAAACATCATGTCATTGTCTCACCGCACCGTTGTGTGCAATCTCTTAACCTCATTTCTCGACTCTCGGCATCGACCTCGACCCATCCCTTTCCTCTGTGGGCTTGGATACAACATTTGAAGCAATTTAAGATACAAAATAGCTATTGAAACATCATGTCATTGTCTCACCGCACCGTTGTGTGCAATCTCTTAACCTCATTTCTCGACTCTCGGCATCGACCTCGACCCATCCCTTTCCTCTGTGGGCTTGGACTCAACATTTGAAGCAATTTAAGATACAAAATAGCTATTGAAACATCATGTCATTGTCTCACCGCACCGTTGTGTGCAATCTCTTAACCTCATTTCTCGACTCTCGGCATCGACCTCGACCCATCCCTTTCCTCTGTGGGCTTGGATACAACATTTGAAGCAATTTAAGATACAAAATAGCTATTGAAACATCATGTCATTGTCTCACCGCACCGTTGTGTGCAATCTCTTAACCTCATTTCTCGACCCTCGGCGTCGACCTCGACCCATCCCTTTCCTCTGTGGGCTTGGACTCAACATTTGAAGCAACTTAAGATACAAAATAGCTATTGAAACATCATGTCATTGTCTCACCGCACCGTTGTGTGCAATCTCTTAACCTCATTTCTCGACTCTCGGCATCGACCTCGACCCATCCCTTTCCTCTGTGGGCTTGGATACAACATTTGAAGCAATTTAAGATACAAAATAGCTATTGAAACATCATGTCATTGTCTCACCACACCGTTGTGTGCAATCTCTTAACCTCATTTCTCGACTCTCGGCATCGACCTCGACCCATCCCTTTCCTCTGTGGGCTTGGACTCAACATTTGAAGCAATTTAAGATACAAAATAGCTATTGAAACATCATGTCATTGTCTCACCGCACCGTTGTGTGCAATCTCTTAACCTCATTTCTCGACTCTCGGCATCGACCTCGACCCATCCCTTTCCTCTGTGGGCTTGGATACAACATTTGAAGCAATTTAAGATACAAAATAGCTATTGAAACATCATGTCATTGTCTCACCGCACCGTTGTGTGCAATCTCTTAACCTCATTTCTCGATTGTCGGCATCGACTTTGACCCATTAATTTCCTCTGTGGGCTTGGACTCCACATTTGAAGCAATTTAAGATACAAAATAGCTATTGAAACATCATGTCATTGTCTCACCGCACCGTTGTGTGCAATCTCTTAACCTCATTTCTCGACTCTCGGCATCGACCTCGACCCATCCCTTTCCTCTGTGGGCTTGGACTCAACATTTGAAGCAATTTAAGATACAAAATAGCTATTGAAACATCATGTCATTGTCTCACCACACCGTTGTGTTCAATCTCTTAACCTCATTTCTCGATTGTCGGCATCGACCTCGACCCATCCCTTTCCTCTATGGGCTTGGACTCGACATTTGAAACAATGTAAGATATAAAATAGCTATTGAAATATCGTGTCTATGGGCTTGGACTCGACATTTGAAACAATGTAAGATACAAAACAGCTATTGAAACATCGTGTCATTGTCTCACTGCGCTGTTGCGTGCAGTCTCTTAACCTCATATCTCGACTTTCGGCATCGACCTCGACCCATCCCTTTCCTTCTGTGAACCTGGACTCGACATTTGAAACTATGTAAGATACAAAATAGCTATTGAAATATCGTGTCATTGTCTCACCGCACCGTGTGAGCAGTCTCTGAACCTCATTTCTCGACTCTCGGCATCGACCTCGACCCGTCCCTTTCCTCTATGGGCTTGGACTCGACAGTTAAAGCAATGTAAGATACCGATGGCTATAATCATCGCATACTCTATCAAACACGTCCTCACTGGCAACCTTTAAAAATTTAGTAGTTTTATAATACATGTAGTGAGATGGTATTATAGGCTAATAGTTTATACATAGTCTTTAATTAATTATATTATTGATACGTATCATTTTACTAAATAGTTTGATGGGTAAAAATGTTATTAATTTTTCATTTGTAAGACGCCGATCGTAGAGATACGGGTGATTGTGAGAGGTGAATAAGAGTGATGAGTGTAGATGAATGGGTGAAGTAATTGTTACCTGTTACTATCTAAGAATTACCGTTCCTCAGGAAAAAGCTATTTATTAATAGCAAGGGCAACTAAGGGACATACAGATTTACATGAAATCTTAACCATTTATATTTGTCAAGAAAACGTGTTTAGTAACTCTCATTTCTAGCTAATTTCAACAGCTAATAATTAATTTTGATAAGACTAATAAACGGTATGGATATTTTCAAAGTGATATTTAGCAAAGGCCTGATCCTTTACTGCCAGTTGTGTTTAAAGAACTTTGTTGTTAGCTTTGATGTAGGCTACTTCGTACAACTGGCTACACCCGATACAAAACCGCGGTTGTGTTTCGTCTGCGGCTAAACTTCATAGTAAAGTGTTAAGTTTATGCATTAATATGAGTGTTTAGTAAGGTTTCATAAACGCTAAAAATGGACATTAAATACTATATAAGAATGCATCTAAATTTATATATTAAAAAGGTTATAAATGCATTGTTCTACTTCATCGAATCCTGTAATAAATGCAGTTTATTAAATAACAAAACAAATATCAATTTCTTAGTGGCTTTTACAAAACAATGCTCTTTAGTGCGTTTTAATTAATTAATTAGAAAAATGCCTTTGAACTTAAAACAAATTATAACTTTAATTGTTTATTCGTTAAAATTTCATCACCACGCCTTAATGATGAATTTTATTATGTAAAGGAAAACATTCCAAACAAGTTATTTTGTTCAATATATATTAAAATCTTTTATCTTCGTCGCATTTTAGTACTTTAAGCTAGGTCAGTTAATCTGTATACGAAACACAATATAAACCATAATATTCCTTTTTATGGTGATTTTAATTGTGTTGTAAGTTTTAATAAACTATCTTATTGAAGTAAATGATAAAAACTATATGATTGAACTTAAAAAAACCGTATTATTATTGGTAAATACCATGTAAAACCACATTTATACAAACATGGCGTGTACTTGCTGTACTTGTAAGGGTACTTTTTTTAGTAAATGTAAATCTTAAAACCTTTGGAAGTCGTAATTTATATTAAAAGTATCCAATTGTATGAACAGTTACTTCAAATTTAAACTAAATAATCATTTTCGATATTGCGTAAGGGACCATTGAAAACTTTTAACTCATTCTAGACATCAAAATTAAATAAAATTGTATGTAAATTTATATTTTTTAAATTAATCCCTTCAACAGTTATCGTACAAATGTTTATAATGATCATTGTGTTCTGAGTCAACAATATATATTTCAAAGATGTCGAAGAGATGCTATTTTTAGAGGCAGAGTGTTTACAACTATAAAGTTCACAAGAACTCTTTTACTGGTCCCTTGGAGTGGAACAAAGTCGTCCCCTGAGACTTAGGTGTGAATAAACCTTCTTCATGTATTATACACCGCGGCGGTTTCCAAAGTAAGTTGCCTAACCTATGACCTATTTATTAACAACATTACCTTTAAAGAAGCTCAGGACATAATATAATTTATTATTTTTACGACAATAATATAAAGATTTTGAGATTTTCTGTGACATAAGAGCAGTTAATATTTTTTAGTAATACTGTTAAAATAATTTTCTCCATTACATAGTGTCATGATTTTACAAAGTAGGATGCAAGAAAGTCCATTGTATTAAAATTTATTGCAAATTTAAAGTGGTTACAAAAATATTGTTTGTCAGGTTAATGAGATTCTACCTTCACTCATTGATGGTTTATATCATGCAGAATTCTATCTGTTGATACCAAATACATTATTTATTCGCTGCAGTAAATTTGAATTTCAGAATGCTTGATCACGTTTCTACTTCAAATTTTGGGTTGAGGTGATGTATTCAGAAACATTGCTGGTATTTATTTGTACTTTTCTGTTTAAGTTGATGTTTTCATCTTTATAAGTCTGACTACCTGGTTGTTTATTATTTTTTAATGTTGCTAGGCAGAGGTCAAATTATTTGATTTGTTTTTGTAAACAATCGTGTTGTTAGACACTTTAGGTTGTTTGAAGTGAATGTTTAAGGTAAAATGCCTCGAATTTAAAGGGTTGGTAAAAGAAAACACACAGGTAACTGTCGTATGTATAATAATAGTAAAAAGATATAAGTAATGAGATTATATGTCTTGACATGGTGTAGTGAGGCACAAAACCCCTACTTTAACTAGTTCTTCGGAGGAAAAGTAGAGTACGTGAATAATAGGGTTTAATTCTATACAGAAGTAGAAAAGTGGACCAGAAAAGCAAAAAAGAGTGTAAAAAGGAGATTGGAAAAGAGAGATAACCTTGAAAAACCTCGTGGTGGTGCTGGACTATTCTAACAAACAGCATTATTGTGTGTTAATTAGTTTGTATATACTCTAAAGAGTTAGGCTAAAGAAAAACATTGATTCCCGAAAACGACATTATTTTTTACTCAGGTATATCTAGCAATTTTATTTTTTAATGGGTTTTGGTGAACATTTTTAAGTGTGTTCTTTTTATTATTAAGCAATAATAGGATCCTTAGATTTTTGATACGGTGAGAAATAAATAAACAATAAATTATTAATTGGATCAAAATTAAAATAAAATCATAAAATGTTTAAACGGTTAAAATCATATTTGTTTTAATCAAAATAAAAATATTCTTCTCACTTATGTATAGAACTGTGGATATTTTTATACTTAAGACGTTTTATTTTACTGCCGTAATAAATAACAAAGTACTATGTACGTAAAAAAGTATGATTTTTAAACGAAATAGGGCTTAGTGTGTTACCTTAATAGCTGTCTGTGTTCTTAGTGGACAAATTTATTTGGTTCCTAATTTAAAAGAAAGAACTTGTTTTAGTAACAAATTTCCTAAAAGTATACATTCTTGTTCGTCCTAAGATTTCGAATTTTTTAAAAAAAGTATAACGCTTATGTAAAGTCAATAAATAAATACAGAATAATTTTGCGGTAGTAAAAAAATAAACCCTACAATATTGTAAAAAGTAATGTTGGATTAACTTCAAAGCGAAAGGTTTGGGAGGGTAGAAACTAGTTTACATTGAAATTTTAATATAAATATATAACAATTAGTAAAATGCACTTATTGTAAAATTAACCCTGAATGGGACAGTAAGTAAAAAGAGCCTAAAAAGTTGGTAGCCTAAAAAGTTAATATCCGATTTATATATTTATCTTTTTATATATTTATCTCGAACTTACCGAAAATAATTTTAAGTAATTGATCAATAGGTTACAAAATAAAACCATACAAGTTAAGGAAGAATATTTAATACCTGTTAAAAATATAAAGGAAACAATACCTAAATAACAAAGCTAGATATTCAGCCAATGCTTAAGTATTTGAACACTGATCCTGCCTCACAGATTTTAGACCAAGTTTCCCAAACATTCAAGTCATAAATGGTGGAATTATAGTTAAATTTGTAAAGAAAAGTTATTTAATAACTTTGATAGAGATGACCTTAAATACTATCCAGTCATAATTAAATTACATGTTTGGTAAACGTACCTAAAAAGAATGTACCATACCGATCATGGTACATTCTTAATTTCATACATCAAGAATGTAAAAGGGAAAACTAATAGGTATATTTGATACATTATATCAACTGTGGTTGTATCGAAAATGCTTTTCTGTACTACTGTACTAAACACTTAAAAATGTTCTCTAACATATATTTTGAAATAAGACAAGTAAGATGAACAGGATCCTAATATTAATGCCGTTGATGACCTTTCAACTTCAATAAACCATAGTAAAACGAGGCAATTATAGTTGTTTCAGCACAGTGTAGGCAGACTGATCGTTATCTGTGGGTGTAGACAGACTGATCGTTATCTGTGGGTGTAGACAGACTGATCGTTATCTGTGGGTGTAGACAGACTGATCGTTATCTGTGGAGTTCATCTTTATCCTGGGCTGTAACGAGTTAAGCACCGGTATATGTAACTAATTGAGCTATTCTAAATATAAATGTGACATTAAAACGAAAAGTCTGGTGATTAAAATTGAAGATTCACATAGTTAATCTTTAAGTGTTATTTCGGGGGAGTGGGTGGTGGGTGGAGGTTAATACTGTAATATAGGTGGGTGTTATGTGTTTACGGTCGTTGTATCGAATGCACTGTAGTCCCAAAATATCCCATTCAGTCTAGTTTAATTAATACAAGTTAACATTTCAATATTAAGATGTACACTTTTATGAGTACACTTACTTATTATATGTTTGTATTTTATTTCGTATGGTAGTATTTTAGATTACTGGCAACATATAAGAACATTATATAATAACTAGCTGTACCCGCCCGCTTCGCCGGTCATAATATTGAGTTTGATTTAGAACCTAATAGCTGAAAGAATTCGAGCATATTTGCTTATTCTACCAATATTAGATTTTTTAGGAGACATGTCATAAAAAGTAAACTGCAAAACAAATAATTATTTATTTTTTATTTTTACGTTTCACCACATGTTTTAATTACCGAGGAAAAAAGGTTAACACCAAATACAGATCACCTGATCAAGTAAAAGTAGTGTGTGCTACACTCTCAAGGTGAAGTGTAGAACTACAATAAATCAAAACATATACAGTACTGTTGTTGTGAGAACTTCAATCTGCTTATGGCATGTGAAACTATAGTCATATGTTTTTTGTAAACAATTCAGATTCTCCATTTGAATAACATGGGATCTTTAGGAGCCCGTGGGGCGGGACCCTGTGAACGGATCAGATGAAAGAAAATACATTACTAAATAAATAAATGACTGACCTAAATTATTGATATTTACATATAAAACAACATGTGATAAATAAGTTTGCTACAATTATTATTATCTATTTGGGTCATGAGAATTTACTTTCTTCTACCTTCAACAGAATATTTAAGTTTCTAAAAATCAATAAATGTAGGTTACTGAAACAGTACACATAGTCAGTGATAAGACTTTTGTATAGGCCTTTATTATCTGAGGGGCTGTTGAAATGTTATGCTTGTATAAATCTGTTATACAGATACTTTTGCGTTCTCTGTTATTTTTGCTAATGTGCTTGATATAAATTTGTAATGGCCCAAGGAAACATGTTTAACTATAAGAAACTTTACGTTTAAAACTAGACTAATGTTGTTTAACATGGTCTATACAATTTGGCAAAAAGGTTTTTATGAGTTGATGTAATTTATACAATACTGTCGGCGCATACATTACGTGCACTCGAGTTTGGAGGTTGTTTACTAAAAGACTAAGAGGCCTATGACCATTCCAATCATACCATTGTTATCCTTGTTTAGTAGTGCGTTATGAAATATGGGTTTTAACATTTTACTATAAGTTTTGTTAATTATTATCTCAGTAGGAACAAAAGTAGTACGGACATTTTAACTATGTTTTACTATACATAAAATGTACTCCGTTAATACTAAACAAATCCGTTAAGTGCCACATGTATATTTTAAAACGTGCTTGATAAAAATGTTGCCTTTAATTTTTTTAAATTTTAGATTTTACTTTTTCAAGAAAAAAAGTTCTTATCAATTACCATAAAAATTGTTTTCTTGGTTTTTAGAGACCGTAAAATTGATTAATTGATTTTATTGTAATCCTTATACATGTACACTTACGATACATTATTTTCATTTGCGTAACCTAAATCAGTAATTTTTAACCGTTTGAAATCAATTTAAAATAACTTTTAATGTATAAATTTAAATTGATCTAAATTAATATAAAATCACTGTGTTTACTTACAGATATGTACAGATTTTACGTTACTATACATGTAATAAAGAATGCAACAAAACCAATTAATTAATTTTACAACCTATAGAAGCCGAGAAAACAAGATTAGAACTTTTTTATAGGAAATAAAATATCTAAAATTTATAAAACGTATAGAAAACTTTCCTTTTAACCACATATTAAATATATGTGTGATAAATTAACGAGTTTTTGAAATATAACTGTGTAAATTTGATGTACAGTGACAACTCGTTAAAATTCCGGTCAAACTGGGATAAAAATCATCAATACTTATAATAAAAATTTAAAACTCATATGTCATAACACAAAATTAAGTATTAAAATGGTATGATTGGATTTGTCATAAGTCTCTTAGGTTCCTAGTAAACAACATTCAAATTCGGGTACACTTAATTTCTGCGCCGAGAGGTAAAAGAAGTCATATAAGGCTGTGGCAGAACGGACTAAAGAAACATTTTCCTTGTAATAGTAACTATCTAAAGAATTAAATTGTTGTTATGTGCCTAAGTAAAAAATCCATAGTTAAAATATTAACTATTATATAATTAGACACTACCTTATTATTAAATGTGATAATTAAAGTAATATAAAAGTATTTATTCAATTCTTGTGTAATCAAATTTTGATTTAAGAATTTAACTTAAGTAATAAAGCATTTCTTATAACTTTTCACATAGATGATAGCACGTAAATTTCCCCATATTTAACAATGCATATATTCAGTAATATGTACCACTGTACGAATAAAGTACTTTGTATTCAAACACTAATTTTGACGCTCACTGGTTTTCTTGGCCTCTAAATGAAATGCCTCAAGACATTCTTCAAGTTAAAGACCCGTAATTCATTGCTTACACCATCAGAGTACTGTTTTTATTCTGCATGTTTTGGCTTTTTTAATGCTTAACCTTTTTATTAAACGTAAGGTTTTTAATAAATAATAATAATACTTACCTTGGTAAAAGGTAACCTAAGTAATAATCTTGTGAGTAAGATGGTTTCGAAGGAGAGGTAAATTAAGTTTTAAACCTATAATTAACTGCAAAATACTGTTTTACCTTCAGTAGATAATTGGTTAACTGGATGATATATTTTAAAGTAATTCAATGATTTGGTTCAGTTAAGAAGTAAGCTAGAATGATTTAATCGGCCTTCCTTGGCTAATAAAAACATTTATTTTAAAAAGTGCAAGATGTTTATGAAAGTGTTATGCAGTTTAAATATTCATCTAAATAAATACAGAAGTTCGGCATTGAAAGATCCGCATCTAACATTCCTTTTTTGACCTATAGATTGATCCTTAAATACATTTTAGGTTCTTTTGGAAGTTTATTTAATATATTTTATAACGTTAAATATATAAGATTATAATAAATTTTGTTATACTTCAACTTTACAGGTTGAAGTATAACAATTATGGTACTCAGAAAAATATATTTTAATTAAAAACACCCCATTAGAAATATGGCTATACAGTAAATTTGTCACATAATAATATGTAATCAAATAGATTAATATAATAAAAGCTACTTGATGAATAAATAACACAACAGGGAACGCTTAAATTATTCTTTTAAAGACATTTACACAGAACGTCTTAGTAGTTTCAGCAGTGCTGTGACATCGAGATTTATGGCTCAGTAGAGATTACTAAGGGATATTCTTGAGCAAACAATATTGTTTATGGCTGGTTATAAAATGAATTCAATTTAAATCACCAAACAGGAGAGGAATATTTTGAAAACTATTACAGTTATATTTATTAAAACAAAAGTTCATTTTGTCATTTACTTCTTATAAGGTAGTATAGAGGAAAAGTTGCTTTTAGTCATCATGCTGTGTATGCCTATATAAGTTTATTGAGATAAATACTTATTTTATTGTTCGTAGATGACTTTAAATATAAAACTGCCTTACTGAAAGGGATATATTACACTAATATGAAATACTCTAATAACTTTAACACAATAAATAAAATAAAAACACACAAAAGAAGGTAATGAACTATATCAAACTAATGAATGTTGCATAATTTGTATTGTTAGGAATGAACTATCTCTTAATTAAATAAGACTATATTGGCACAATTAGTTACCGGTACTTGTAAGACCACTACAGACAAACTAATAACTACCCCAAGTAGTGTTTGATATTACATAACGTGCATAGTTTTCAAAATTCGTATAGTGATATTTTTTCTGTGTTCAAATCTTATATAACTGAAATAAATTAAACTTACCAGAATATACTATCGATGCTAAATCTTAAGCATTAAACAGAAATATTTATAACATCTTAGTTATAAGGAGGATTGCTTTATCCCTTGATATAGTAAAGCTATTCGATGATAATAGAAGCCTATAAACGGCCAAATATCTTTTCTCTATTGGTTAATATAGACGTGAACCTATTTTATGTGTCATAAAGATATTGCTGCTGAAGAATAACCCTGAATTATCTCTAAATATTTAAAAGTACGTAAAGTAAAGTAACATTGTATTAAAAACTATATGTTGCTAGAGTATGTGTTTAATTGGTTGTAAAATATTTTCTTAAGTTAGTTTGCTTAGGCAGATGAGGGTCTATTTTGTCTAACATTTAATTTATAAATTATTTAGTTTTTATGGTGGTGTGTGGATATTTTAGGGAAGCCTGTAGTGATATTTATATGTAGATAATAAGTTCAGAAATAAATTACAACGAATTTTTTAAATAATAAATAATGTAATAATTTCACCTCACTCTTTTGAGTTATACAAGGTGTTATTGAAGTTTCTTTAAATACATTGTAGTTCTGTTCCTTTGGTCAAGACAAACAAAAAAAAACATACAATCATATGTTTAAGTGTCTAGATTTCTGTCTGTCGGCCTGAATGTGTTTTTTTACAATTCATTAATAACTAAAGATCTAGTTGAGTTAGACATTTCAAATTTTGGCTTCAGGTGTGTTGTAGTAGGTAAAATGAATCTTACACATTTCTTTGCTTTAACTAAATCCGTTACAAGATGGCGTCCATTCGAACGTTTTAATGTCAAATTTCATGAAAACGTCATGAATACAACAAATGTCGAAAGGTAAAACAAGTAGAATACAAAGACAAATCCAACTATAACTTGTTTGATAAAATCGAATGATAAATAGCTGATTAATCAGTTTTGTAAACATTAATAATTACGGTAAAAAACAAGTATTGTATATTTTGTACTACAATTATTGTTTTCAAAATTGATTACTCAGCTAATTATCATTAGATTTTTTCAAACAAGTTATCGTTGGATTTGTCTTCAAATTCTACATGTTTTTTACCTCTCAGAACTGTTTAAATTCGTTGTATTCAGAACTGTTTTCATGAAATTTGACATTAAAATTTTTAAATGGATGCTGTATTGAAACGGATTTAGTTACAGCAAAGAAATTTTAAAGATTCATTTTACCTTCTACGACACACATGAAGCTCAAATTTGAAGTTTCTAACTCAAATAGATCTAAACATTTGTAAAAGACATATACAGACCGAGAGACAGAAATCTAGACATTTTAGACATATTGTATGATGTTTTTGTTTGACTTGACCCAAGGAACATACCTACAATTTATTTTTAGAGAGTTCACTAACACCCTGTATATACGCTTAACCTTGGCTATACCAAAATATGAAGGAATTAAAAAAATATGCATGATTTTCCAAATTCCTTGATTTTTGAAATTAAGCTAGCTTTCATTTTACATACATAATTGTAACATGAAGCCAAGCTAACCAAGTAGTCTATGTACATTCGTTCATATAAATTGCCTAAAAAACTAAAGGAAGAACAAAATTTTTTAGTAAGTACGACTGTGAAACTTATCCAAAACATACCAAACTTGTTAAGAGCCTTATAAAGGACCATATAAGTTTTATATGCGTGAAGATGAGTAAACAGATAAAATCCAATTATTTCAAATTTGTGAACTGTCAATTCTTCATGTTTGGAATTCGTCTGGATGGTAAATACAAATCACAATTTTCCATATTCAAAGACTTAGGGTTTTAATTGTTTACGATTGTACAAAGTTAAATTTTTTTTAGTTAAAATAAATTTATTTAAAGTATGGTTACGCAACAATACATAGATCTTGTCAGTTCAATCATGTAGGAACTTGGGACTAAAAAAATACCAGTAACTGTATGCAAAACATTGTTATTAACTATTTATGAAAGGCAAAATGCTGTTGGACAACAACGAGAGCTGAAACAAGTCACGACTAAGCTGACAGTGTAGACTAAACTACACTCGTGACAGAGTAGTTTAAGTTATGGTAAAGTGCACATAGTTATACCGTTATATTTCAAGACAACAGGTTTAGTAAAGTAACATTTTGATGTCAAAGTTTTAACACAACAATGGGTAGACAAGGGCAGTTATATTAAGTATTTTTTGTGATTTAATGTTCTTTAATGTGTGTAAATAATTCAACCAAGAAGTCGTTCCCTTTTTTTGGTTACAATATAATTTCAAGTCAGTGATAAAATTATTAAGTGAAAACCTTACATTTGTTATTAGGTTATTTTGGCTTTTTCATTCAAAAAACCAAAAACCAAAATTTTATGTACTATTACTTAGTTAATTAGTAAATATTATTTGACAATAAAAGCTTACTTTAATAATAACCTTTAGGGGTTTCATTTATGTATGTAGAAAAAACTCGGTTGTTTAATTTTATTACTGTAATTTGGTTATCTAATAAATAAATTATGTCCAGAATTAAATAGTTAAAAATAAACAGTTTATGGACAAAGTATTGTAACTAGCGGGTAAAACTGTAAATAGAACAACTTAAGACGTTAAAGTTAAAATGTCTACTGCTTGGTTTGGGAGTTTCAAAAGTTACGATTGTTAAATACACAAAGCTACCCTGCCACACTTCAGGAGGACAAGTTTAACAAAGTAACATGAGTCATGAGCCATTTAAGTGGAGACAGGAACAAGTATACCGTGTTGAAAGTTGACAGTTACGTAGTCCACATTTAATCAAATGAAGGTGTTTCATTGTATAAAGAAGTTTCACGAAATTAGTTGTTCAGTGTATTTTTGAATTACAAAGTCATGCAATACTTTTACTTTTTTAAATTAAAAGTTTGAGTTATTGTAATACGTTATATCAATTTATTTAATACATTTATTCGTTATGCATAGTGTTCATTGTGATTAAAATTATGAAGCAATTTATTTTTATTTTCAATTCCCTACTTGACTAAACTTTAATGTGTATGAGTGGTAGAGGGGTCTAAGGTCTAACCTCACCACAATAATAAACATTTTCCATCAAATCTGTTAATCGTGTAACATTTATTCAAACACGTACTTTTACCTTTCACATTTTATTTTAATCTGTAAATATAGTGACGGGCACGAATGAAGTCCGTTGAGACAACATTTTTATGATGCCAAAAATATTTTTTAGAAATACGACACTTAAGAAATTATTCAAATGTGAATTTAAACAGCTAGTTATAAATGTATACAATTACATGAAATTAGGAGCTTTATTTGAGGTAACTTACGCGAAGCCCTTTAAACTTTAAAAGGGATATTTCTGGTAGATGTTAGTCACAAGAAACATGTTTTAATTTGAAGTTGGATCGTAAATTTCAATTAGTTATGAATTTAATCCAAACAACATTACACACCTTAACTCATTACGGTACGTAATTTTTCGTATTGTTGTAATGCATTAATAAACAATTATAATAAAAATTGACTTCTTATCACTAAGTAAAGATTTATTTTGTATATATTTCGATTTATAAACACGGAACGTATATAATATAATCACAATATATCTAAAATAAGTGTTTATGTTGTGATGAAAAGTCAGCAAATCATATCATTTATTGTGATATAAAATCATGTCCATTAATGGCTTCTAATTTTAGATTTAGAAGACAAATTATTTATATATCATAACTAGAATATTACATTCATAGTATAAACTAGTCAAACTATCGTAATAATTTGACTATAATAAATAATCGTAATAATAACTATTGTAAGACCTATACAATATCCTTCTTGTATTATGGCCTTAAAATTGATAACCCAATAAACGATTCATACAGTTAGATTTTTTGTTATTATAATCATACGAAACCAAGGCAATTGGCTATGAACAGGCCAATTACCTGTTCGTCAAGGAACATTTGCATTCGTTTTATAAAAAAACTCTTCTTATGATATGCCATACATGAATGCCTAAATGTTGGTTAGCCACTGTATTAGCGAGAAATGAATAAAGGCAACTAAAAATACTTAGAATATTTTGCTATTATTATACGAGCAAATTTCTTTTGCTTCTTCTTCTCGTAACTTACTTAACATCGTAACGATGTGTTGATCAGTAAAACATCCTGTTTTTTATTACTTATGTTTTTAATCATATATTTCAGCGGTCGTTATAGTTGAGGCGATAGTGTACTGAGTGCAAGATATGTATCAGACAAAATAGTATTAGTTGATTTAGTTTTGCATAATACTATTTTATACTTAGGTTTGTTTATTACTGTTAAATGTGATATATAGTAATAAACTTTCGTAAATGAAAAGATTGTATATGAATTTGTATTCAAGGAGAGAATAGTACATCTACAATTTATTGTGTTTTACTTACATAAATTGAAATATCATACAATTTTGAATGAAATTTTATTTTTGGACTAATTGTAAAATTATAATCAAAGAAAAATATACATATTATTATCATTTACACTGAATTTTAACCAGTGAGCAGTGAGAACAACTCGTTTAAGAACCCTTTGTTCTTGCATCTTTGAAGTTTGTCATATAACCGATCCAGAGCCTATTACAGTATTCATAAATATGATACATATTTTTATACATAAGATCACACTTACTTGATTCTTTAGATATACGTAATGGAGAAGCTGTTTCAATATGGAAAATATTAATTTGAAGATAACTAAGCACTGCTTACAAAATATATAAAAAGAAAATAAATAAAAACAACTACTTGGGTTTGCAAGGTAAACATTTTTTGTCTCGTTTATTTATGTTCAGTTATTATAGTCATGATCACATCCTAAATCAGTTTGAATTTAGGAGACAAAGTATTTAGATATTATGACAAGAATTTTCCGTTATTTATAGGATAAATTAGTTTTAATAAAAAATATTTTAAATATATTTTAAGTTGTAATACGTACAATTTGTTATGTTGTTGAATAATTAAGTAAAAATAAAGAAAACATTTGTTAAACCATCGTAATACAAGTTCTTCCTATTGAGCCCTTCCTATTAAGTCTTTCCTATTAAGTCCTCCCTATTGAGTACTTCCTATTAAGTCCTTCCTATTAAGTCCTTTCTATTGAGTCCTTCCTATTGAGTCCTTCCTATTGAGTCCTTCCTATTGAGTCCTTCCTATTAAGTCCTTCCTATTGAGTCCTTCCTATTGGGTCCTTCCTATTGAGTCCTTCCTATTAAGTCCTTTCTATTGAGTCCTTCCTATTGAGTCCTTCCTATTGAGTCCTTCCTATTGAGTCATTCCTATTGAGTCCTTCCTATTAAGTCCTTCCTATTGAGTCCTTCCTATTAAGTCCTTCCTATTGAGTCCTTCCTATTGAGTCCTTCCTATTAAGTCCTTCCTATTAAGTCCTTCCTATTGAGTTCTTCCTATTAAGTCCTTCCTATTAAGTCCTTCCTATTGAGTCCTTCCTATTGAGTCCTTCCTATTGAGTCATTCCTATTAAGAATTGTATTTATGGACTTAAAATGTCTAACCTTATAATCGATGTTGCCTCCTATCGTTACATATTTTAGTATTACAATTATGAATAATAAAGGATAACAAAAAAGGGTAAACCCCAGTAACACAAAGGCACATTTGCTTTCATTTTATTAAATAATTATGTCACATAGTAAAACATTTAATTTTTGAATCTCTAATTCGTAAGTAGAACGGCCAAGAAGAATACATAGCGGCTATATTTAAAAACTACAGGGTAAGCTAAATAAAACGAAATATGAGTCGTTAATATGATGCCGTTTTAGCCCGACGATGAATGATAAAAAGACGAGGATATTATCCTGTTTTAGAGTGAGGCTTTGTTTAGGATTTAATTTACAAGAAGGTGTTCCATCTCATGTAAAACTTTCATTAACAAAGTTTTCCATTGTGTTGGATTTACAAATTTAATTAAAGTCGCTGATGAAATGGTTAAGTGAAAAGGGTTCCTAAATTCTCTTGGCTTTGTGTTGTAAAACATGTTTTATTGTTAAAATAATACACGCCATTCAAACATCTCTAATATAAGGTTATTGTAAAGATGTTTAGTAATTTGGTAAATAGTTTTAAACTAGTGAAAGTTTGTTAAATCTTGTAAAATGCCCGTAGTATAAATATTACTGGAAACACATATAATAATCATATTTTTTGCAGGCAAAGTTCAATTCAGTTTTATTTATGCTTCACACAATAGAGGCTACTATAATATACTAACTTAATGCATTATGTGATACAATTCAAATTCTAATCATTTATTGTCATAAAAACATACATGCCGTACAGATGACAGTGTCAAACTTGAAATTAATAAAGACTATTACTAAGTTTATACATGCAAGTCACTAAAATAATCATTAATATTATAATACATTTTGTCCAATAAAAATTGTTTTATTTTTGATTTGTATTTATTTGTATGTACAATTGATTTCAGATTATTGGGCAAATTATTGAAACTCTTGTTGTATATATATTGGGGAGAGTTCTCATAAAGTTTAAGTCGGTGGCGCTGGTATTGAAAATAATTTCTATTCCTAGTGTCATAACTGTGAGTGTGCTGTTGCTGTTCAAAAAAAGTCTCTATGGACAATCATAAGGCATTTGAAAATGAAAAGAGATGGTAGAGTATTTTTAATTTTTTTAAAAGAGGTTTGCATGATTCTTTATTTTTTTGAGAATGTCATTATTCTTAACATTTTTTTCTGGAGTATAAAAACATTATTTAAATTGCAAGAAACGCCCCAAATTTCCAGCCCATATTGAAGAATGGAATTAAAATATGCATGATATACCTTTAATCTTGTTCCAGGTCAACAGTATTTCTCAGGACTAGCATTTGAAACCAAGCTGAGTTAAGTTTTTGTTTGATGAGTTGCAAAAAGAGTTCCAGTTAAGGGTTTCGTCTATTACCATGCCTAAAAAATCTACTTTGGAGCTGGAGGAAACTATACTATTATTAATTTGGACATTAAATAAATTATTCGTAGAGTCCTGATCAGTTTTAAAGCTAACCAATTGTGTTTTATTACAATTTAGTGAAAGGCCATTTGATTCAAACCATGAGTGCATTTTCGAAAGAGCAAGTTGCGTTGAAGTTTTTAACTCATCAATACTTGTCTCTCCAATTATTTAAAATTTATTCCTAACGTTAATATATTGTACCGTAGGCTTACATAATATTAGGTAAGTAGAAAACACGGTCTAAGCTATAATATATCAACGTTAGGAATAAACTTAAAATAATAGTTTACCACAGAATGCAAATATATATGGGTTTCGAAGCCACCTAAGAAAGTAAAAGGAAGAGGGACACAACAAATTAAAATTAGGAAAATAAATAAATTTAATCCTAGAACAAAGTAATTGTGTGTTAGTGTTTAAATATTGATACCCGTTACGGAGCTATATTGTGGTTTCGAAACAATTCAACACTGTTTCTCCTATTAACCCTGGAATGGTAAGCAGTCGTAAATATTACGACTCACTTTAAATAATTTTCGATAATGACGTCATTTATGCGTTGGCAACCCTGTCCGTCCAGGAGATCTCCTACGCCTGCCAAGGTCAGTGTCGTCTTGACAGCCGTCCCCTGCACATCATTTGTGATATATTGAGGGCCAGTCGTAAGATATACGAGTGCTTACCAACAAAGTTACTTTATACGTGTTGTTTCAAATATTGTTTTATGTTTGTTTATGTGTTAAATATCGTTATTATCAAGCTAATTTTGCGTTATTGTTTTGTGTAAATAGTTATAGATGTTGTACATGTGTAAATAGTTAATATTCTTTATGTGTAAGTGTGTAAATATTTGTAAATTTTGAAAATGGCTTTGAGGCCTTCTGAATAGATCGAATTATTGACATTCCAAGGCGATAGTGACTGTTCACTAGATAATGGATTAAGTGGTAGTGAATTGGATAATGGCATATTGTCTTATTCAGGTTCAGATAGTTATGAACCATCAAATACAGACTCTCAAGAAGAGGACGATTACGAAAACCAATCTAAACGTAAGAGAGTTGCCACAGTAGGACGTAAGAAGAGTACAACGGAGCTTTTGCAGTCTATGGAGACTTCAAATTCTCAAGCCCATGTGTCAAATTCTCCATTACAGGGGCCAGACAACTTGATGCAAGTTCCTGATTCATCCTACCGACCAACTCCTAGTACTTCACGACAGGTCCAGAGTGAACTGCAATGCAGCCCTAGCACTTCGGAGCGAGACATTTCTACTTCTGCAGAGGACATTGGAATTCTATCACAACCATCAGGTACTGATACTCATAGAACTACTCCTAGATACCATAGAGTTATCAAGGGAAAAAATTGATACGCTTGGACCACGGAGCCTAGGACCTCATCATCAAGGACTAATGTAAGAAACATAGTATACATTGCTCCTAAAGTAAAGGGAATTGCTAAAAATGCCACAACTCCATCAGAAAGTTTTCTTTCTTTTATTTCAGAAGATATAGGAAATGTAAAATTTACAAATCATGAAATTACTAGAAAGCAAACCAACTATAAGGAAATTACAGCAACATTCGAACACACAGATGCTCTTGAGATAAAAGCCTTTATAGGTATATTGCTGTTTTCTGCTGTACATAAAGATAATCATTTAAATTTAGAAGTAATGTTTGTTACAGAATATAGTGGTAATCTCTATAGAGCTACTTTTAGTGAAAAGAGGTTTAAATTCCTGCTTGATTGTTTGAGATTCGATGATAAGGAAACAAGAGAAGAAAGGAGAGTAACAGACAAGTTTGCTGCAATTAGAGATTTTTGGAATTCATTTATAAACAAGTGTATTGAAAATTATGAGCCTGGCCCCTACCTCACTATAGATGAACAACTTCTAGCTTTTCGAGGTAGGTGTCCTTTTAAAATGTATATGCCACAAAAGCCAAGTAAATACGGCATTAAGATTGTCATGATCTGCGATGTAGGGACGAAATATATGCTAAATGCCGAACCTTATTTGGGCAAAGGTACAACAGGTAGAGACGAGCCTGTTAGTCATTATCATGTTAAAAATCTCTCAGCACCATACCACGGTTCAAACCGTAATTTAACTATGGATAACTGGTTTTCCAGCATTCCCCTTACCCTAGAGTTACTAAGAGACCCAATAAATTTGACAGTCATTGGTACTATAAGAAAAAATAAACGAGAGTTACCTGAATGTATGACTACTACAAAAAACAGACCGGTAGGTGACGTTCAGTATCTTTATGATGGTAAAATCATTCTCGTCTCACAAAAAGTAAAAACTAATAAAGTAGTTTGCCTTATTTCGAGCATGCATGATAAAGGAGGAACCTCTGCATCTGGAAAACCGTTCATAGTTGAACACTACAATCAGACAAAAGGAGGCGTAGACGCCTTCGACCAAATGTGTAGTGTGGTCAGCTGTTCTAGAAAAACAAAAAGATGGCCTATGTGTATTTTTTTTGGGATTCTAAACATGGCTGGGATTAACTCATGGGTCACTTATAATCTGTATCTCAGAAGTAAAAATGGCACAAAAATCTCCAGGAGTTCGTTTCTAGCTGAAGTACACAAGGACCTTGTGACTCCCCATTTAGAAAGGAGACTCATGCTACCTACCATTCAGAGATCACTGAAATCTATGATCTCTGAAATCTTAAAAAAAGAGACTCTTCCAGATCATCCACCCATCAACAATACAAGAACAACTTGTAAAATATGTCCCACTAAGAAGAGGAGGATGACAGCCAATCATTGCATTCACTGTCGTCAAGCTTACTGCAATGAGCACCGAGGAAATGTTTGCTGTAAATGCACTGATCATGACTAAACTTATGGCATTGAGATCTCAGACAATATAATAATGTTGGATATTAATATCTCTCTACTATAGCCTTTTGATTTTTAAAGATAATTGTTTTAAATATCATCTCAATTTAAGAAAAAAAAAATTTTTTTCTTTTTTGTCTTGATAAAGTCGTAAAAGTGTATGTTCTTATTTTTTCAATAATTTCATATAATTAAAATAAAAATTATTCAAAATGAGCATTGTAAAACTGTTTTTCATTATAATAAATAGTTAAAACAATTTTTTGTAGTTGTTTATTATTTGACTTCCTTACATAAAAAAAATTTTCAAAAAGATCGTAAAATTTACGAATGATTACCAATATTGTGATTTTAAATAAGCTTACCATTCTCGGGTTAAATGTGGACAACCTAATCCTCCCCCTCTCTCTGAAAAGAACGTAATGGGAAATCATTAACTATGAGATAAGTACTTTCAACTTCTAATCAAACATTTGCTATTCCCCACTTATATTTACAGTTGTTCCAATTTCCCACACCCGTGTGAAATGGTGACAATCCTCAACATAGTCCATTCCTTACCAGAAAGCTTTATACCACTGATGAAGATAGTAGGGTCTTATATCAGAATTTTCTTTCGACCGTGAAACATATCCCAAGTTAATGCTCAGTTTGTTTTTGGAAACACTTTGTTTGAGATTAACTGGAATGATAGTCTCAAGAGGATGTGGTTTTCTGGACATAAGTCGCCCTGCACGTTGTGGGAATCTTGCAAAATGGGGGGATCCGGAGCAGATAGGATCTTTTAAACCTCTATGAGAAGTGCCTCTTTACACCTTATATCCTGAGGTGCTAATTGAACAGCAATATGGTAATCCAACATGGTAAATGGGTTGCAATGAGGAATTTACTGACTTAATTTCACCATTTTATGGCATAAAACTACAAATCAAATGGTTGATAACTCAGTTTCAAATTCGATTGATTTACGACAAACTTATACTTATAAGAATTAATTCAAGGTGATAATTACAAATATCAAATTTTGAAATGATCTGGGGTTGTACAAGATGCCAGAAGGAGAAACTTGTACAACACCAACTTGTACAACCCCAAGGAAGTTACTTGACTTTCACGACCTACTCATTTACCTGAACACACACAACGGCTGGATCTTTAACATTAATTGTTTACTAGTTTTTCAGGATCTCTGTTATAACAGTGTTAAACCCACTTTATATTGTTTAAAAAGATAAATTATAAAAAACAAAATGGATTGAGTTTTCTAAATGGTCAAAAATTAAGGGAAAAAATTGTTTTTGAACCGTTAATCAAATATTTGTAATTTTTAATAAAATGTATCTTGCCAGTTTTGAATAATCAGACGCAGAGTTTGGCTTATATTTAAAAACTCAGTATTTAAGTACGATAAATATAAATTTTGTGAAACTAGCAAAATAAGTTTATACAACTTTAAATAAACATATCACACTAAGAATCAAAATAAAACAATATATCTGTGATAGAACCAGCTTGATGGAGACAAAACATACCATTAAATTCAATCACGTGTTTAGGCATCAGATAAATACTATGAACAGTAATTCGTGATAGCTTTTAATTAACATTCTTCTTACATTTTTACATATGAGACGCCGACACAACGTTGTTGGTATTTTAAGGCGAATATGAATGATTATATGAGTGTAGATGAGTGTAGTCTGGTTACTATCTGAGTTCAACTGTTCCTCAGAAAGGGCAATTTATTAATAGCCCAACAGCCAGGGCAACTAAGGGACCTACAGCTTTACGTGGAATCCCAACCACGTAGTGCTGGTCTGATTTTCAGCTAATTGACCAGTCTGATACTCAGTTATCCCCCCCACTCAACATCCGCACAATGATTACCACCCAACATGGACACACCAGACTTCTCTAGTAGTGTCCACGCCGATAGCAACCATCAAGCAGACGCCATGTCGGTATTAAGATTTAAAGTATAATAAAAACAAATACTTTATCTGGATTAACGTTATTTAATTGATTATCAAATTTTTTCAAGTAATTAGACACTTATTACTCGATATAGTACGGAAATCTTCTGTAAAATCCGAAGGAGAGACAAAGTAGTGCCACCTCATTCAAATCACTACCCCACAACTGAGGCAAAATGAAAAATCATCAAAAAAAAGAATAGTCTAGGATCCGAGCATCTATATAACCCTCTTAGCTGTCACTTGTCTTCATATGATTTTTACTTGAACTAATATGAATTTCTACAAAACAAATCTGTTCAGCATTATGTGCATATTAATGCTGTCATAAACAAAAACCGAGATAGTTTATATATAAAATTTAACTAGCATAAATGATGGTCATTTTATGAACTGGTCTGCAGAATTTACTATACTGATTTAAACCAGATTTAAGGATATTGGATAGCACTTTTATAGTCTTAGCCGCGCAGTAACTTATCTCACTTTATAGCTCTTGAGAGATTACTAAATTTTCCAAAAAACATTGTCGTTTACTCGACCTACATAGTAAGTTCACTTTCGTATCGCTACAGGCTAGAAAGTACTTTCAAAACCATTATGGCTTGGTTTTCATAATAATTATTTATGGGCTGTTTACTAAAAATTGTTTACAAAAATATTTGGATGTCTTAGGTAAAAAAATATTATGGTACCCGATTAATTAGTATAGTAAACGTAAATTTATTTTACTAATATAAATCACATTGAGATTATCGTCTGAAATTAATAAGTCAGCCATTTTATTTTTAAAACCATATTTTTACTCTTATGTGCAATATGTTTCATAAATCCTACTAAAATTCAATTTTTAAGATAGAGAAAACTTTTGGGAAGCCTTATCATGCTGCATCTTAAACTACTCGTAACACGTAAATGATATGTTTATTATCAACTAGGGCCTAATACATGGAATAAACTCAATGGTTGGATATGGAGTATGGGGGTTCTACACAATGTTTATGACGTTTTCTTAATAACTAGTTGACATTAATCCTACGAACACAAATCCATACAAAATGTTTGGTAGAAATACTACTTTTTTGCCAAAATGAACAACGTATATTACATTCATTTTATAAATAGTTTTTTAATTAGCATAATATGTGTTGGTACATATATGCTACGTTGGTACGTACGTATGTAGTTAGGAAGGTAGGTAGATAGTTAGTTAGGTAGGTACGTACGTACGTAGGTAGGTTAGGTTAGGTTAAAGGATTACAGCAGTATAACATATAGTTTATTTTTGGGGGGCATATAACGGAATTTAATGGAGTTTACTTCTTCGTAGACATTGTAAGAATAATTCCATACTCTGATTTCATTATAAAACTAGTAACAGTAAAATAAAAAATTGTAAAAGTACTTAAAATATTTTCTATTCTTTATCTCTACCAATATTTATGTTCGTAAAAACTGTAATATAACAGAGATTTTATAAGTTATATTAGATAATGGCAATTTGAAAAATACAAATAAATGAATAGGATAAGGAGCGAAATATAATTTTAAAATTTAGTTTGAGCGAATTTGTTTTCTTGTAAATTAATTCACAAACCCTTTGTTTATCTGCAAAACTTTGGCAACGGATACATTTGGAATACTGTGACTGTAGATTAAAAGAGTTATTGTAAAATAAATATTAGTTAACTTTTATTTTACATTATTATAATTATTAAAACATTATATTTATATATTACGATAAAAACATATTTTGGGTATTTCTTGTTTAAATATTTTATAATTGTTCCAACACTAACAGTTGTATGAAGATTACCCAAGAAGACCATTCCATGTTTTAAGTATTTTCATTTTTGAAGGAGGATATTTTTTAATAATAAAATATCACACACTTCTTGACATAAATGCTTAAAATATGAAATAGTCGTTTCTTTCAGTATATTATTTTTTTTATAATGATGCATTATCAAAAACCAACGTCCTGTAAGATACAACAACACAATGCATTATACAACTTAGAGTTAGTACTCTTTTAAAAATTTTGAATATAAACAATACACACTAAAATTATTTGTTTACACAGTTGATGTATCATCGAAAATACATAAACCTACACTTTTATGAACTAAATTCTTAAAGCCCTTACTTTAAAGGTCAATCGGGAGATTCAAAAATAAATTCGCTTTATGGATCGTAAACGATATTGCTTGTTAAAGAATATCGGTTTGTTATCTCACAAGAGCTGTAAAGCAAGTAAGTCACAGATCAGCAAATATCTACGTGTGTTCCAATCGTAATATTTCCTCTATGTTTCATTAAACTAGGAACAAGAGATATTTTATCAACATTTATATCAAATAATATTATACTTTATGCCTAATTTATTTCATATTTATAAGATAGGTATTCAATAACGAAAATGGCAGTGGCACCATTGCGATTATGAGTTGTGGACTAATAGAAAAATAGTATTTAACATTGTAAAAAAAATACAGAATATAATATTGGAAACAATTATACTCCTTTTTTATAGTATGTAAACATACTAATTTTAATAGTTAGAAGCTTCATATTATTAAATCATACTGAAAAGTTATTTCTATCTGTCATTGAATTGTCAAGACATATTTACTATGTATGGAGGGTAAGTTATTTATGAGTGATTGATACTCTGCAAATATATAGTCTTATATCTATAAAAATAATATGCAGAAGAATATCTTCTTATATTTAATCGAATCATGGAAGTTTTCTGTATTATTGTTACATGGTTTGCAGACTGTGATGAAATGAGTACATCCAAAAATATATAAAAGACCTTTCTAATTCGGACATGATTTCATATTATGTGGTATCAATAAAGTAGTTTTGGTAGAAAATAAATTAATACTAATAAATAGTTATTTGTAATAAACTATATAAAACGTGTATTACATAACATTAATGTTTATAGTTTCACTGGTATTTCACGTAGTAGTTAAGAACTGACGAAAACTTGTTAAATCTCTGTGAATAGTAATTAAAATGTCTGAGTAACACTAAAAACCTAAATATTTGTACGTTAAATTATTTTGACCAAAAATAGTATTTAATTTTTTAACCTATAGCTATTTTTTATGGTTTTATCTTATAGAATTATTTATTCATTCCAGTTTTGAATGCACCTGTTTCGATGTATTACAATATTGTTTTTAAGTGTAAAAGGTATTCCGTGGATTGAAATAATTACTACTATTATAAATTGTAGTGAATATGTTACAAATATCAGAAACATGTTCACCCTACAACATTAAATCAATAATATACTCGTATTACTAGTATACAATAGCTAGAGGGTGCATATTTTAACCAGACCAACCTTTTATCTTTCCCTTTCCGAATCTTTCCGAATATTGATGATACTATGGTACTCACACCACCGATTACTTTACTAATCAGCCAAAATATAACTTTATGTTAATAACAGCCATCATACTGAGTGTTTAAAAAAGACGGCCCGATTTTTAAGAACAATATTTATTATAAAAAAGGGCTTTACTCATACTGGGCATAAAAATACTCACAAAAGAATTAAGTTTACGAAAATATATCATAAATAATATCTCAGTTTGCAGCACGAATGATATCTAGTCGATAGCTGAATTTCTGATAGACACCTTACGCACAGTTTGGCATGAAATCAGCTATCGACTAGATATCATCCGTGCTGCAAACTGAGAAATTCTTGAACATTTATAATATATTTTCGTAAACTTAATTCTTTTGAGAGTATTTTATTGTCTAATATGTTTGGGTAAACCCCTTTTTTCTAATAAATATAGCTCTTTAAAATCGGGCCATTCTTTTTTAAACATCCTGTATAATAGCTGTTATTACATGTATGTTTTTCTAATAAAGGTAGATATTTAAATAGGGCCATTCTTTTTTAAACACCCTGTATAGTTCTGTATGAGCATTAAGACATTTATTTACAAGCAATGAATCCAAGTTGAACTAGCTGTTTTCATGAAACAATGCAAACAAATTGTTTAAGCGTTTTGTCAAACTGTTTGCTAGAAACTCCTTAATGTAGCCTGTGGAATCGTATTGAAAGTCATATCGATCTAGTTAGAGCCAGTTTGAAGCGTGAGTCAACTGTTTGCTAGAAACCCCTTGTTGTAGACTGTGGACTCGTATTAAAAGGCATATCGATCTAGTTAGAGCCAGTCAGAAGCGTGAGTCAACTGTTTGCTAGAAACCCCTTGTTGTAGACTGTGAAATCGAAGTGCGAGGCATATCGATCTAGTTAGAGCCAATCAGAAGCGTGAGTCAACTGTTTGCTAGAAACCCCTTGTTGTAGACTGTGAAATCGAAGTGAGAGGCATATCGATCTAGTTAGAGCCAGTCAGAAGTGTGAGTCCAACTGTTTGCTAGAAATCCCTTGTTGTAGACTGTGGACTCGTATTAAAAGGCATATCGATCTAGTTGGAGCCAGTCATAAGCGTGAGTCATCTGTTTGCTAGAATCCCCTTGTTGTAGACTGTGGAATCGTATTGAGAGGCATACCGATTTAGTTGGAGCCAGTCAGAAGCGTGAGTGAACTGAATGCTAGAAACCCCTTCTTGTAGACTGTGAAATCGTAGTGAGAGGCATATAGATGTAGTTAAGGCCAAGTCAGAAGCGTGAGTCAACTGTTTGATGCAAATCCTTGTTGAAGACTGTGAAACCCCTTGTTGTAGACTGTGGACTCGTATTAAAAGGCATATAGATCTACTTAGAGCCAGTCAAAGCGTGAGTCAACTGTTTGCTGGAAACCCCTTGTTGTAGACTGTGAAATCGTAGTGAGAGGCATATAGATCTAGTTAAGGCCAGTCAGAAGCGTGAGTCAACTGTTTGCTAGAAACCCCTTGTTGTAGACTGTGAAATCATAGTGAGAGGCATATCGATCTAGTTAGAGCCAGTCAGAAGTGTGAAGCAACAGTTTGCTAGAAACCCCTTGTTGTAGACTGTGAAATCGTATTGAGAGACATACTGATCTAGTTAGAGCCAATCAGAAGCGTGAGTCAACTGTTTGCTAGAAACCCCTTGTTGTAGACTGTGAAATCGAAGTGAGAGGCATATCGATCTAGTTAGCGCCAGTCAGAAGTGTGAGTCCAACTGTTTGCTAGAAATCCCTTGTTGTAGACTGTGGACTCGTATTAAAAGGCATATCGATCTAGTTAGAAGCGTGAGTCAACTGTTTGATGCAAATTCTTGTTGTAGACTGTGAAACCCCTTGTTGTAGACTGTGGACTCGTATTTAAAGGCATATAGATCTACTTAGAGCCAGTCAAAGCGTGAGTCAACTGTTTGCTAGAAACCCCTTGTTGTAGACTGTGAAATCGTAGTGAGAGGCATATAGATCTAGTTAGGGCCAGTCAGAAGCGTGAGTCAACTGTTTGCTAGAAACCCCTTGTTGTAGACTGTGGAATCGCATTTGAGAGGCTTATCGATCTAGTTAGAGCCAGTCAGTGGGAGCTTGGCACAGACATCTCCGTTCCTCTGGATCAGGCTTTATTTTAAAACATGGTTATCGTTTCAGACACGCCAGCCATTGTACAAGCTCTTTTTCACAATTGATAAGGAATACCGAATAACTAATTATATGTTATTAATCATTAAAGCCTTGTTATACAATATGAAAACGAACTAAATCTTCATATATTATGAAATTCTTATATGTGATGTTCCCTTTTTTATTGTTGACCTGACGTAGCTAAAAATGATAATTTATTATCTAACTGACAATACAGTACAAAACAAACATTTTACATATGATATTGTCAAATAAAACAAAACTATAAAAATTAATCATTAATGTGCATTGTTACGTTTGGTAATCAATTGTTAGTAAATAACATATTCGGAATTAGTAATTTTATACTGATAATTATTAGAAAACCTAAAACAATCAAATTAAAGTACAGCTTTTCTTATAAGTATAATTAAATAAATAATCTTACTATCGTAAGTTGCATTATCTACCAGCTACATTGCCTAGCACCTCAGAATAAATACTTCTGTGTTATTAATGATTCAATCAGGTAATTTATCTGCCGTAACTAAATAAAATAATATTTATCTAGCTGCCAATAAAAAAAGTAAAAACCTTATAATTATTTTTTCCGTGTCTATACAAGTAGTTATTTTATCTGTATTTGAGAATACGTCTACTGCATTTAATATTTTAGGAAAGATTATTTATAACGCCTGATTTGATAACTGCAGTATGGTACAAGGGTAATCGTTCCGTAAAAATACGTACCATGTTAATATTTTATTAATTCCTTAATACTTTCGTCATTTAAATGTAACAATTAAGTTAATACTCTTTTTTACAATATGAAATATTTGAGCAGAGTTATTTTTAAATACTAAAGAAGAAATATATTTAAATAAACAGTGGAAATAATTGAAATTATTGGTATCCTAACGTTGTCATAAATATTGATCACTGATTATCCTCACTATAATTACTATTTGAACTTTCTAAAATATGTAAAAAGTTATTAATAGCCAATTGATATTGTTAGATATTTAAAAAAGTAACAATTTGTATCCTTTTGGTGCATCTGTCATTAGGGCAATTGTATTTAAAATTACAATTAAGTTTATGGTCAAAAAGTAAGCCTCCGTTCCTAAGCTTTCCTTAAATTATATCTAAATTTTTCATACACAACTGAAAATTCTCACGACCACGCTAAATAATACAAATTACAATTTATTTTCAGGATAATTATTTAAAAATAAATTAAAACAACATACCACGCATATAACAACACACCACGCATATAACAAAACCACTTTTAAATAACTTATTAAAAATATCAATTGATAGTAAAACAGTAAATATCTATGTAAATATTTCTATGTTTTTAATTATTAAAAAGAACAAAGCAGCCTCAAACCACGAGGTAATAAAGGGTAGAGCAGGATGAAGTGGGTTGATATTTATTGCCTGCAGTGCGGTTGTCCATTAGGATCCTAGAGAAATTACTACAGGCATCAATTATATAGCAAGTGGCGTGGTCGCAGACACTTGACTGGCCAGAGAGGAACATGACAAAAGGCGTGTTATGACGTAACAATACTTCACCCTGTAATAAATGGTAGACCAGGATGAAGTGGGTGGATATTTATTGCCTGCAGTGCGGTTGTCCATTAGGATCCTAGAGCAATTAATTACTACAGGCATCAATTATATAGCAAGTGGCGTGGTCGCAGACACTGGACTGGCCATAGAGGAACATGACAAAAGGCGTGTTATGACGTAACAATACTTCACCCTGTAATAAATGGTAGACCAGGATGAAGTGGGTAGATATTTATTGCCTGCAGTGCGGTTGTCCATTAGGATCCTAGAGCAATTAATTACTACAGGCATCAATTATATAGCAAATGGCGTGGTCGCAGACACTGGACTGGCCATAGAGGAACATGACAAAAGACGTGTTATGACGTAACAATACTTCACCCTGTAATAAATGGTAGACCAGGATGAAGTGGGTGGATATTTATTGCCTGAAGTGCAGTTGTCCATTAGGATCCTAGAGCAATTACTAGAGGCATCAATTATATAGCAAGTGGCGTGGTCGCAGACACTTGACTGGCCAGAGAGGAACATGACAAAAGGCTTGTTATGACGTAACAATACTTCACCCTGTAATAAATGGTAGACCAGGATGAAGTGGGTGGATATTTATTGCCTGCAGTGCGGTTGTCCATTAGGATCCTAGAGAAATTACTACAGGCATCAATTATATAGCAAGTGGCGTGGTCGCAGACACTTGACTGGCCAGAGAGGAACATGACAAAAGGCTTGTTATGACGTAACAATACTTCACCCTGTAATAAATGGTAGACCAGGATGAAGTGGGTGGATATTTATTG
This sequence comes from Stictocephala bisonia, assembly GCA_035578905.1. Lineage (NCBI taxonomy): Eukaryota > Metazoa > Arthropoda > Insecta > Hemiptera > Membracidae > Stictocephala > Stictocephala bisonia. The sequence goes on from JAQJVL010001894.1 coordinate 82,043, forward strand.
CCTGCAGTGCGGTTGCCATTAGGATCCTAGAGCAATTACTAGAGGTATCAATTATATAGCCAGTGGCGTGGTCGCAGACACTTGACCGGCCATAGAGGATTATGACAAAAGGCGTGTTATGACGTAACAATACTTCACCCTGTAATAAATGGTAGACCAGGATGAAGTGGGTGGATATTTATTGCCTGCAGTGTGGTTGTCCATTAGGATCCTAGAGCAATTACTAGAAGTATCAATTATATAGCAAGTGGCGTGGTCGCAGACACTTGACTGGTCATAGAGGATTATGACAAAAGGCGTGTTATGACGTAACAATACTTCACCCTGTAATAAATGGTAGACCAGGATGAAGTGGGTGGATATTTATTGCCTGCAGTGTGGTTGTCCATTAGGATCCTAGAGCAATTACTAGAAGTATCAATTATATAGCAAGTGGCGTGGTCGCAGACACTTGACTGGTCATAGAGGATTATGACAAAAGGCGTGTTATGACGTAACAATACTTCACCCTGTAATAAATGGTAGACCAGGATGAAGTGGGTGGATATTTATTGCCTGAAGTGCAGTTGTCCATTAGGATCCTAGAGCAATTACTAGAGGTATCAATTATATAGCAAGTGGCGTGGTCGCAGACACTTGACTGGCCATAGAGGTTTATAACGAAAGGCGTGTTATGACGTAACAATACTTCACCCTATAATAAATGGTAGACCAGGATGAAGTGGGTGGATATTTATTGCCTGTAGTGCAGTTGTCCATTAGGATCCTAGAGCAATTACTAGAGGTATAAATTATATAGCAAGTGGCGTGGTCGCAGACCCTTGACTGGCTAGAGAGGAACACGACAAAAGGCGTGTTATGACGTAACAATACTTCACCGGTAATAAAGGTAAGTAAATATTTAGTACTGTTAACAAATAAATACAGAAATCTTACATTGTGGTTTTAATTTTACTAATTTTGTTTAGTAAAAATAAATTGATGAATCCACTTATTTTTATATGACTAGGTAAGTAAAGATTTATATGACTTATGTATTTGATTTTTTATTGTTAAAAAGTCATCACCAGTAAAGGCTGTATTACGATATTTCAACTATATGAACAATAATGTGAAAACAAATCTCATAAGCCTTGGAATAATATATATTATTATAATATACATTATTTGAACTATTTTATATGGTGGTGAAGTGCTGTAACCCAGCTACCTGGGGACAAAGTGTTGAGGAGATTGTAGGCGATAGTTGTGTGCTCGGTCTTCTTAATACTGCATCGACAAGGCGTCCGCTCAATGGTTGTAATTAACATGGAAACTACTAGAGAAGTCGGGGGTGTCTATGTTGGATGGTAGTCAGGGTTTAAGATGTTATGTAGGGAAGATAACTGAGTGTCAGACTTGTCAATTAGCTGAGAATCAGACCAACACTATGGTACGTTCGGATTCTGAGTGAATATGGAGGCCCTTAGTTGGCCCTGGATATTAGACTATTAATAAATATTTTTTTATGAGCTGAAAATGTCAAAACTAAATTAAAATAAATCTAATGAAGTTGATAGATATGTATTTTAAAATAATAAATCTTGATTCCTATACGTTTTATTGTGTTTCTTTATAATTGTAAAAATCATTCATATGAGTATTTTAAACTTTGGAAGAAATTTGTTCGAATTTATTTAAAAATGGCTGATTCTGTAAAGTTAACAGGCTATGTTAAGTATCTAATAGATTTACGAGTGTGAAAAGTTATAATGGAGCAGTTAGAAAATCATCTATACAAGAGACAAAAACAATTTAAATATACTCTAGGATAATGTACTTGAATATGTAGATAAGAACATAAAACTATCATTCTGGTTGCAATGAGCCTCTTCAGGACAACCACGTAGCATTAAGTACTTTACGATTGTATTGAAACGAGTACTCCACTAGCACTGAAGATGCCCATTGCAACAAAATTATGAAAAATAAGACCTCATGTAAAACAAAATCAGTTGAACGTTAGAAGACTTTCTTAACTTATATTGATATTTGGGAAAGCTTGTAAAGGGTTAAACAGTGCAACAAGCTGCAGTGACGTAACCTCAGGTCAGTTTAGCCTAATTGAATAAAGAGACTAATCATGTTCATCGTGCCTTAATTACACAAAATAAGCAACCCCAATTTGAATTATTAAATTCAAAGCACGTTCGAACAATTGCAATTGACTTGGCGTTTTAATTTACCTCCACTAATCAGATATGCTAACTATTATTATAAAATTGTATAAATGAGAAAAACATTTTGCCTTCAGTTTGTTAAAACTAACAAAATATAGGCATATACATTAATGATTTGTTAATTAATATAACCGTTGACTTTTATAATATTTGTAAACGGATGGTTAGCCTTTGCTCCGGATGATGAGAACTTATAATATGATGCTTTAGGGTGTAGGGAAAATGGATATTTTTTGTGATTCCACTAATATGTTTAAAGAAAAATGTGAAATGTACCTGGAAACACAATTTTTATGAAAATAGATTTTTTTTTTAATTTTTATTTGCAACAAGTCATTATTTACGATAGAATAAAGTTTTTTTTAACTTTTCTTTTCCAATTCTGTAATATAAATCCTTAATTAATATTATTGTTCATGTTGTGTTGTTTTTTTTTTTATTTTAAATATTTGTTGCCAATTTTATTTCAATTATGTTCTATAAATTATTACCTATTTATATGTATTAACTATTCATTGTATACCTTTCAACAATTTATTTTATATTTATTGTTATATTTTACATATTTATTATATTTGTTACCTATTAATTGCATATTTTTTAACTATTTATTGTGTATTTGTTAACTATTTAGTTCATATTGATTATTATCTGTTACATATTTGTTACCTATTTATTGCATATTTATTAACTATTTATTGTATATTTGTTAATTATTTAGTTCATATTGATTATTATTTGTTACCTATTTGTTGTGTATTTATTTATTAACTATTTATTGTATATTTATAAAATATATATCAAGTTCTTGGGCCTTATAACTTGTAAATATGTAGTACTTGTTTATTAATTTGTTTAATAGTGTGAAGACTGGCTGGTTCAATGAAATATTTATTAGGTTCAAAATGTTAAAATGTTTTGCTTCAATGTAATTGGGTCTATGCCTGTATTGTTGCATAAAATAAAATAATATAAATAAAATAAGAAACATTTCAGAAGAATACATAAGGTTAAGGACACTAAATGACCATGACACATTTATTAATAACATTGTGATAGGAATTATAAATTACTCACAAACAAAAACAAATATTTCAAGAAAAATTACTATTAACTAGAACAATCTCTTATAATTATTGCAAAACTAACTTTTAAATTAACAGCAAGTATATTTTAAAAAATGATACCTCCAAAATTTACATTTAATGACATAAAACCTTAATAAGTATTAGTAAAGAAACCTGACGAAGTGTTGAACTATATAGATCATTAAATTAAAACCATTTTAGAAAAATTCTATAATCGCCAGCATTATATTTGCAGTGCTCCATGCATATTGGGAGAGCAAACGTACCAACCAACTAAAGTAAATTATTGTGCTATAAATCAATAAAAAATAATTCAAATCATTTTCAAAATCGTATTTTCATATATTTTAAATGTAATTAAAATAAGTTTTAAGTTGTTCCTTTAATTAATCTCTACATTTAACATTTGTAGGAATGTACAAACTAAAATGGTGTACAATAAACGGATAACATACATTTTAGTATTTTTTCACTCTCTGATATTAAGATAAAGTTATTACCCTGACAGACCAGACGATGTTCGTAAGTCTTCCATTTTCACTTAACCGTTTCATCACTGACTACATATAAATGTGTAATTTAAACACAATGGAAAACCTCTTTCATGAAACTTTTTAATCCGGGGGAAACCTTCTCAGAAAATTAAATCCTTAACAAAGCATTAACGCCCTACACAAAATAATATCTCTGTTCTCGCCTCATCCGTTGTCGGGTTAAACCCTTTAACTTAACGACTTATGCATGTTAGCTTGGGAAGTCTGTTTTCTTGAAACTTGAAACAGTAATTTTAAATTATTTTTTAAAACCATCATATCTTGAACTGCTTGAAGGCATCTGATGAATATAAATCTGGATCATGTCGAATATTTTTTATGAGATCATTGAAATGCTTGTCAATTTTTACCTGATTGCTACTTATAAACTGTTTGCTATGTAGGATAATTCACAACATAAAAACATAAGTAGAATTATCTTATTATTATTAAATCTATGCATTTGATAACTAATTGACACCTACACCTACATGACGGAATCAGGGACATAATGTTACAGCATAGGATTAAATTATAACATAATATATAACTTCATGCAATATGCTTGAATGAATATTTCCAGAATAGTTTTCGGAATGTTTCCTCTTAATGCAGATGTTCCAATCCAATGTGGTTGACGACAAAATAAGTTTGGAACGTCTTCCTCATCTAAGTTTTTTTATGTTAGATTTAAAAAAATACCCTATACAAATTATAGTGTTTTTAAAAGTATGGTTTTGTAAATAGCATATAATGATTTAATTGTTTCCTCTCATATTTTCTTTCACATGAATTAAATTTATCCCATAAAATAAATGTTACTCACTTTTCAAGACAATAAAGACGATAGTGAACCCTGATTGAAATAATTTTCCAGTTTAGAAAGAATGAAAAAATACTTCATAATTTTAAATAAAATGCTTTCACTATAGGAAAAGTGGCTAATTAACATCAATTTACATATTACTAAGTAATGAGTAAAATTGTAAATTATTATTTGGCATCATACACTGCTCAGGAAGACTTGAGAATGAGGCTCCACCTAAGCTGTCGTGTCTCAAGGGAGCTGGCCGATAAGAAAAAAGTGTCCACTTATACACTTGATGGACATTTAAAAATACTGTTTGATTGGCATCCCGAGTCAGTAAGGTAGAGCATACGCTGTGCCTTGTATCGTAATAGTATATTTCATAGCAAGAGTGGAAAATGGGATTTTGCACGTTCGAGACCATATGTTTGAAGTGCGAGACTTGTCGAGCACTTCAATTGGTCGAGAACATACAAAACACTTTCACTTGAGTTTTGAACGATATTTTTCACAACACTACTGAATAAAAAATGTTGGAATGTTAACTTTTTATTTAATTAGGAACATTTTATAAAATCAGCTCTACTATTTTAAATGCATATTTAAATTAATTGTAAATGTTTTTAAAAGCTTTTAAAGGTCTTTAAGTTGTTGATAGTGGAAAACTTTCGAACGTAAACAATGTTACTTTCGACCGTCAACAATAGACAGATGTGGGAAATATGATGTTTCGCTGGTTATAAACACTTAACGAAATAGCTGAACTCATGGTAGTGTTGTAAAAAATATTTTTCAATTGGTTCTATGTGTGGTGGAATTATTTTTGTAAAACAGTAATTATTTTTAGTTTTTAATGTAAAAACTGGGGTTAATATTATTGTGTAAATAGTGTAATTAGTTGGTTAATCCTTTCATTTTTGAATATGGACATCCTATATCCAGTGGAAAAGAACAAATTTAGACGAGTTATTGGTAGTCAGCGTGTTACTAATTTGCATAAAAATGTAGAGGCTGAATGTCAATTATTGATATTGTAATGCAAAAGGTTGATAAAATGGTTGATGCAGGGAAAATTATCTTAATCTCCCTGTATAGCATATTGAAAACAGGAAAACCTTGTAATCTCAATGTTTGTAGATACATCGTATGTCTTAGATCGTAGGTTTAAATGGCTGATGTCATGACTACAATCTATATTTTCCGGTGACAGCACGTGAATGTACTATCTACACTATTTACAAGGTAACCCCAGACGTTTCGCCCATACTGTGATGTGGCATCCTCAGTGGTATCGCTGAGACTCAGTCTCTGGTTATCTTGTACGTAATGCAAATAGTACCTTGACGCGGTTGGTCCATAGACATACTGTTTTATGTTTCATGAAAACATACAATTAAGTACTTCAGATTCTTAAAACAAATAAAGATAACATCTTAAATATTTATAATGTGTTAAAATGTGCATAAATATTTACTTATATATTATTTGTGTTGCAGCTAAATTAATATAGTTGCAATAAAGTGATGGATTATAGTGTTAGGATCAAATTAAAATACAAATGGAGCATTATTACTGTTCTGGTGTAACGTACAAAATTATCCTGGTTAATAGGTCCTTTATAAGGGAGAGTGGTTCCAGAACCACACGTGTAGTACGTCGCTTTGATCCTGTTTACACCAACCTGCTAATGCGTCCTTTAGCAATATAATGGCTCTTGTGTAACAGATGGACCTAAGTAAAAAACAGTGTAATAAATAGAAAAATACGGGAATAAACAACATGTAACCTGGGATATTTTCTTTCTTTACTTGTTATAAATTAATTATTGTTATCACACTCACAATATTTTTATTTTAACAATAAATATAAATAAATTAAATATAATTAGTATTTCCAATAAATATAAATTTATGTATTAACTGATTCAGCTACTTTCTCAGACTTGATACGTCGACAAAGCTTGTAATATAAGTACAATTGATTAAAAATGGGAACTACGTTCGGACGGTTCAACTAAAGCTCAGATAGAGCCATTTATAACATTTATAGCTTATCACATAATATAAAACCTTAACTGTATTAACAATAATTATAAAACTAACTAACCTTACAAAAATAGCTGTCTGAGTTTTATACCAGTAATACAGGACATTCATCATTACATAATTGCATAGTTGTTTTATGTCTAGTTTACTTTGGTAAAGCTAAAGCCTACATTGTTTATAAAGGCAATCTCCACGTGTCAACCCCGTCACTAATAGTTTATCTAACCTCTGCATTCGTCCTCGATCATGTCGGTTGGAAGTAAGTTTCACTTTCTTTGCTCGTAACACCACGTTTTACAGGTTTTAATGTATGCATTAAAATCATAATATATTAAATTATATACAGTATGTCACTTACTGAAATTGCGTTTCTAACTATTTATTAATATATACATAGTTAGATTTTAAAATTATTGAAATATCTGCTTTACCTAAACACGTTTTCTAGTCTCATCGTATAACACGTTAACGGTTGACATGACTTGTAGGTAAGTAAATGTTATCAGAGAAGTTCCACGAGTAATTGCCTTTCAACAACATTGTTGTTTGTGTTTCGACAACAATGTCTTGTTAAGTAAACAATGACTTCTCTGATGAACCAAACTTTACGTGCTTACTTGCTCTTAGTTAGTTTAACATATATGATTTATAAACAAACACTCTGTATGTTAATTGTACTTATTATAAGGTTTGTTATATTTCATATAACGGCTATTGATAAATGATATTTAATTGAGAAGCTATATTACAATTAATAAGTACATATATTTTTGTACGATGTGATTTAAACTCAGTTATGATTAGCACTTTTTCTACTTAAAATTGGCTTCTGCTTTATTAAACTAATATACTCAACTAAAACGTGTAAATATAAAATATATATTGCAAATATACAATGAATATTTGCAATATATATTTTATATTGCATTTATTTATGCATATTAATGTAAAAGATATTGCTCTTAATTTTATATAACATAAACATTTTATCTACAATATATCTAGTTCAAAAGTATGTATAATATTTCGAGTTTTAAATTTTTCCTAGATATTGTATTTATTTAACCAAAACTGAAAGCTTGGTGCTGGTGATCGAAGCCATCTTCTACAGTTCATACGATACAAGAGATGAGCAGGTGACTTTCAGAGGCCCCCTTACTTACTGATGTTATTTGTAGATCGCAACGTCCGAGATACTGCTCTAAGCAGGGTATTTATAAGGAACCATTAGCACTTATTTCCTTGTCTTAACACACTTCTTAAAATTATTGAATGAATGCATTCTTAGTTTGTAATATTAAAAAATTTGTTGAATAGAAATAAGCCAATCTTTTATTTCCAAAATATTTTCATAGTTGATTTGAAATTGTATTACTACTGACTGATAACAAATTTAGTGACATTAATTTTACTAAAAATAATAATCAAATGAAAACTCTAGTAAATTCACAGATGTTCTTATAGTAAAAACTTGAAATTTTAACTCGTAACATAAATGGTAGATTATTTCATCTATAACTTGTGACATATTTATAACATCTCACTTCTTCGAACAAAATGTTGTTAGGAAAACGTATAAGCTTCAGGGATTACCTATAAAATATTAAAATATAATTTGAAGTATAATTTTATAATAGACAAAAATAATAAATTATTACTTATTCATAAAGTTTCAGTTTTTATTTTGAACATTTATTAGTTTCAATCAATTAAACTGTAAAATCTAATGACTAAAGGATTACTTTTAAAATCACATAAAAATAAAAATGTTTAGAAATAAAAATCCGTATTTTTTTTAATTTGTTGAATCATTTTTTTACTTATTACTCTGATTCCACCATAAAATAATAGTTTGTGCGTAATATTGTATTAATAATTTACTGAATTTATTACGTTGCAATAAATACAGTTTACATTACTACTGTAAATACAACAATCAATGTGCATTTTTTTAACTCCATAGATTATAACCATCCAACGATGTTTACGACATTATTATAACTATACACTATTGGTTACGAACCTACCCCTATCTACAATATTGAGTTATTTAAACGTTACCAATATTTTTTGAGTGTTCATAGTATTATCCTAGACAGGAATATTAATCTCGTATACTAAGTAGAAATTAAATTTATTAAGTTCGGAGTAACAAACAGTTTTTAAATGTTTTTACACGCCTTTATAGTGCCGTAACAACCTTTTTTCATCAATCTCCTCACTGACCAGGCAATAAGATAAAAAACACCACCTCTCTTAGTTACAGGACCGTAATGGACAACAGCACTGCGGACTATAAATATTCACGTCCTTTATCCTGCTCTTCCTTAACACCAAAGGGTTTGTGACTGTTAAGATACATTTTAATTTTAAATATGCGGAAGTATTTTTAATCACGTTATGCCATTGGAAACATTTGTTTTAGTGGTGCAAATTCGAAGTACACATGCGTTGTATACCTTTTCATTGTACACAAATTAAGTATTCAACTCTCAGATTTCGGGAGGATCGAGAAATGTTGCTAGTTGCCAACTTTAAACTTACTAAACAACATACTTTACGGATATTGACATGATTTATATACCAATAAATGGAACAAAAACAAATATGTTATTTAAGAGTTTACAAGGTACTATTGGCAATCCCGACATAACCAAGGAGTCAGCATGTATTGATTTACATACACGTATTGAAGTTCTCGGACTCTTTTCTCCGTTTTATCGGTGTTCCTCGATTTTATCGGTGTTATCGATGTTACAGTGCTTTTACTAAAAATTTATTCCCCCTATTTTTAATTATTGGAAATTCTTAAAAGTACAGCATCTCATACATTTTAATTATAAATAAATAAACATAACTATGCGTATGTTTAGTCATATAATATACATAATTATTTACTGATCAACACTCATTGGAACAGTATGATAATTGGACAAAAGCTCACATGTGTACATGAAAGTGAACTCCAGAACTCCACATCGTTCAAACGTGTTGTTGTATCATTCACATGCAATACGACGTATTCTGTGTCCTACACAATCGCCAGATTTTAATAGCGTCTGATGAGGAAAATCAGGAGTCACACAGTTACTCCTGACTACTTTGAAGATCTTTAACAGTCTGTTATCAAAGCATTTTAATATTTAATTTGATTTTTAAAAGTAATGTTGCTAAAAATACCCTAATTTGCCTACTCCCTCTTCTATAAATTACGTCATTCAAGAGAGACAAAAAAAAAAAAAAAAAAAAAAAAAAAAAAACAGAGCAAGCAGGAAAAGTATGAGAACCAAATTATCACTAAAGAGGTAAGTATGGTTTTATTGATATCAATTGATAAATATTGATATAATTTATCACTTCAAGTGTTCAGCAGTGGTTTTTAGCTATCCACAACAGGATTTTTAGCTATATGTAAAATATTATACAAAACATTTAAAATTATAACAACACGGACACAATCAATTAACTATTGAAGAGTAGGCCTCTCATCACGGAATTAATATTTGACTTATAAAACATATATCAAAATATGTTTTATAAGTAAGACATTTTCAAAAACTATCTAAAATTTGTAAACTTAGATACTTTCAACATATTTTGGCACAATGCAATGTAAACTTTTTAAATGTGTTATCTCTTTATCATGTTTTTAAAAAGTAAAAATTAAATATTTTAAAGTATACATTCTTTGAACATTACATAAAACTTTTTGAGAACTCTACTACTCTTCACAGATTTGGGAACAAAGCAGTTATTTGATAATATATGCATTTGAAGAATATTTTTTACTTTTTGATAAATATTTTTTTAACTACCAAAAGATTATTTGCAAGTAAATTAATATTTTCCATCTTGGCTAGGATTGAAAACCCAAGATTAGGGGGGTGAGGTTGGTAACGTGATACCACTGTTAGTTAATGGGTGGGTGGGTACTAATGTCAAACATATAGCATTAAAAGATTATTCATTAATATTATTGTTCATTATTTTTCTTTCATTATTAAGACGCTGATCGTCAACAAATGGGCGAATATGAGGGGCGAATGAGTTTGATGAGTGTAGATGAACCAATGTAGGCATTGTTACTAACCTATTACCCAAAATTATTATCCCACCTTCAATTAATTACAAGGCATTTATCACCATTAACTCCCTAACGACTTTTACAGCTATGGTAATCACCATCTATACGAAAATGTTCCTATATATATATATTTTTAAATAACAAGCGAATGCAAACGAACGTTTTCTTAAAAAAAGATACAATTATGACCACCATCAAATTAAATTATGAAAGTGGGTGTTACACACTTTTTTCTAAAATTAATATTGCAAGGAGGCAGAACTATTCTAAAAACATTACAATAATTATCAAAATTAATAATGGAAGTGAATGAGATAGGATTGTGCATTTGTGTTTCATTAATATGAGAGGCAAGTGGAATTTTTCTCAAAACAGTCTTCAGGCAAGTTGACTACTAATTTTATACATGAGAACGTGTGTTATACAAGATATATTATAACAATAATGAAGAATACGAAATAAAAAATTAATGTTTTGTGTTCATATTTATGTTGAAAGAAATTGTTGTAGTTTTGTATAATAATATAATGTATCATTAGTCAAATAAAATATTCTAATATTTAGTGTTGTTAAACCAACCAGACACTTTATGCTTTATAATGTGTATATAATGTGTATAGAAATATATTATTTAATGCTATCACAATGTACTAACTCTTTTGTTTCGAATACAAAATAAATAATATCTTGAACCCACAATTATAAGTATTACAATTATTTTAATGGGGAAAACATAAGCAGTCTTACAACTGTTCCAAACAAGACATTTTGTCGTATGTGTTAAATGGGCTGTCAGAAATATCATTTTTTAACGTTTTCAATACCCCTGTACGTGTATGGTTGGGCGGGTGGGTCAATACCTCTGTACGTGTATGGTTGGGTGGGTGAGTCAATATCACGTGTACGGGTGGGTGGGTCAATACCAATGTACGTGTATGGATGGGCAAGTAGGTCAATACGACTGTACGTGTATGGGTGGGCGGGTGGGTCAATACCTCGGTACGTGTATGGTTGGGCGGATGGGTCAATACCACTGTACGTGTACGGGTGGGCGGGTGGTTCAATACCACTGTACGTGTATGGGTAGGCGGGTGGGTCAATACCACTGTACGTGTATAGGTGGGCGGGTAGGTCAATACCACTGTACGTGTATGGGTGGGCGGGTGGGTCAATACCACTGTACGTGTATGGGTCGGCGTGTGGGTCAATACCACTGTACGTGTATGGGTGGGCGGGTGGGTCAATACCACTGTACGTATATGGGTAGGCGGGTGGGTCAATACCACTGTACGCCTTTGGTAATAGCTTAACTATTACCGAGCTAAGTAATAGTTAAGAAGGATAGTATAATGCTTAAAAATATTTGTAACTTTTGTAACCCCAATCTATTATTTTTTACTGTATTATTATTTTACAAAATATACTGTATTATTATTTATAATATGTTTATGAATAAAGACCATTTGATTTGAAACAAGAATAAATTATCTGATTTAAATGGTAGATGCTTCTCCGAATTGAACCTTATTCATCAGTAATATTTATACGTCGGAAATGTTTGCTAGTAAAAGTTAATCACTTACCTTTCTACACGGTTTTGGACTGACTTCGAAAGATGCTTTGTACTGTCTTCTCTGTGCCGATGTGAGAATGGTTCTCGGCCTCTTAGGTCCTCTTTTTCCGTCCCTAGGCTGGCTGTTCTCTAACAACAGCATATCATCTAACAAGATCACAATAAATATGTAATTAAAATTGTTCTTTTAAAATCTTTTATTACAATGTCAATGAGGAAAACACTTCAACATTTTAGGTGAACATTACAAAAACATTATTAGTCTTTTTTGAATGCTTTTTAATTGATATTTTTTATAACTATATTCAGTCAGATTTATAATTTATTTTCTATCTAAACAAAGCACATATAGTTTTATTGTTTTAGTAATAATAGATTCAAATTAAGAGACCTATTATTACCATGTAAAATTAACATGTGTTAAGGATAGTAAATATTTAAATAAAATAATTTTTTTAGCTGAATAACATTTGAAGCATATATAGAAACGACCTACATAGAGTTCTGTTGTTTGAATGTGGGTTAAAAGTGTTGTGATGTTTGATACAAAGTTTTAAAATAATTCTTTTACTACTACAACACAGAAACATTTTCTCATGGTATAGAATATAAAATATGTAGTTAAGTTTGTTTGTAACTTGTTTTGCTGTGTGAAAAGTTACCAGAAAAGGATGAATTTGCCCATAAATAATGTCAGACTATAACTATACAAAATACAGGAGCTATTTTATAACGTTGTAGAAACAAAATGAGTTTGATACATTTTACCACAAGAAGAGTTTTATAAGTGATAATGGTGACGTAAGAATATTTTTATATAATACTTTAGAATAATCTGCATATAAAATACATTCAGACTCTTAACCATTATCAATTTGAATATGCGATGCCAACATACACACACACACACACACACACGCACGCACGCACGCACGCACGCGCACGCACGCACGCACGCACGCACGCACGCACGCACGCACGCACGCACGCACGCACGCACGCACGCACGCACGCACGCACGCACGCACGCACGCACACACACACACACACACACACACACACACACACACACACACACACACACACACACACACACACACACGCATATATAGCTTGTTTTTTAAATTTCACTCGTCACTTCACATGGGCTTACAGGCCTGGGCGTGAACATTATTTAACCAGTGAGGTACCGACCGTTGACTCAGTGGGGATTCGAACCTTGAACCATGCCCTCCACAGTTCGAAGAGTTAGCCACTGAGCCGCCACCATTGTTAATTGCTCAGTGGTTAAGGCAATAGACTTCGGAGTTTAAGGTACAAGGTCGGAACCTCAAATTGAGCTTACAGACAGTTTTTTCGCCGTTGCATAAGGTTCCTGAGCAAATTATTTAACCAAAACTACAAGTTTTATTGTAGTTTTGGTTAAATAATTTGCAATAACATATTACTGTGATTTATTATAGCAAATCACAGTTACTCGCCTGAGACAAGATTCGAACCTTGCCCTCCGCAGTCCGAAACCTTAGACACTGAGCCTAAGGTGTCTTGTTTGATACTATTTTATATGAGTGTCTTGAAGGTAGTTCCTAACAACTTAAAACAATCCATAAAGGTGTTTGACAAAAATATAACGTTTATGTCACTATCGTATTAGAGGAAATACTAAAAACATATGTAAGATAGAAAATTTTTATTGTAGGAGTTATTAAACAAAGGCCACAAAAAAGAGAACAGCTTAGTCCATATGAAAAGAAAATTAAAAATGAAACATCATTCTCCTTTATAATTTGACATAAATCATTTCAAATTATTTGTTGGATGTTTATAACCTAATTTTTGTACATACGTTATGTATTATTTATATGAAGAGACATGCATTTTATAAAGATAATTAAATTCAAGTATGATACACTAAGTTAAGTAATCAAAGTTTGATACGAACAATTCTAATTTGTTTTATAACTTTTGGGGCAGATGGCAGTACAGTTAGGTTGTATCTTTTACTGTAATGAACAATGTATTGAATAACGAAATAAATATACCTGGGTCACAATACGCTAAAAATTAAATGATTGAACCCAATCAAATAGTCATACGTGAACTCCTTTTTGGTTTCAGTTTCTCACTTTATCAAGGTATTACCTACGTAACGACGTGCTCCTCACTTCCCGTGTCTTCCGTTGTATGTTCTGAGTTTATAAATATCACAACTAATCAGTATACTGTTATTTTGTAATTTATTTCCATGAATTAGTATTAGATTTCACTTATATCTGTAAGTAGCTTTATATTATTAATTTAATATATCAAGAGATAAACATTTTAGTAGAAGGGTTGGGGTAGTGTTAATTATATAAAGTGACTTACATCAAAGCAGGTAACAAAGCCCTTTGTACACACTCTGGCTGTAATTACCTGTTTTGAACCAAACTTCGAGAGACAGATAGCCTTTTATCTCAGTATCAAATTTACTTGCTCCTTAAATAGCTACAAGCTGTAATAAAGTATATAATAAACATAGAACAACCACGACTAGTATCTCGAACAGATTCTAGTGATGCAAACTAATACCTCATAAAAGGTTCTACTGTAGTACGTTCTACAGGTTGGGGGGATTGTTCAAATTAATTACTTTAAAATTCAAATTACCACTACTCTGAAAAGGATAAACCTTTCAAAGCCAAATTTGTGGCAATTAATTTTTCAATTTTTCTTGGATAGACCTTTCATTTGATACCAAACTCCACGTAGGCTTACGTTGATGAATTTTGTTCAGCTCCTCGTGGACCGTCCCTCTCAAAAGATGAAAACTCGCTAATGTCGTTAAAAAGTATGCTCTTTGTAAACATGATGATGTACAAGATTTCACTGTTGCAAGTGAAGTCATACAAAAGTTGTAAAAGGGTTTCCATATTTTTCCCATCCTTTATAATACATATAACATTCATAAAAAGACTATCTACTTGGTAGACTAGAAGCCAAAAATCAAGTTTTTACTACCTTTGTTAAAATCAACTAACCTCAAATTAATTTCTTTTCGACAGCTTTCTAAAAAATAAACCTTAAGAAGAAAGATAGAGTGTAGTTACTATATTATCAATTAGAAATTATATTTTACACTATATTTGATATGAAACGTATTCCAACAGGAGTTGTAATATATGAGGGATGACCCTACATAAATTATTATTCTTTTAATTATCAATTGTTTTACAGTGTGATTGTTTGTTTTTTCACAGAAACTAACGCTACTCCAGGAATACGTGTTTAATTTTGACTTGTATATTAAAACTTGTGTCATGGGTTGGCCATTAGATTAAGCTTGGTATATATTTGCTGATATGTAATATTAACTAAGATAAACACAAAAGAAACAACAATTATTTAACACAACGACGTAAAGGTTCTATAAACTGCCGTAATATAAATAGTTATTTCTAAGTATGTAATGAAGGTCAGCGTAAAATAACAAAGGTTTCCTAAGGGCTTTATTTGCTAATAAGGCATAGTTATTATTAGATACAGCACTTGGCAGTCCTGTGGGGGACAGTTCTGACACTTCATCCCAAATGCTTGGCAATACTCCACGTGCCTTTGTCCTCGTTTATAAAAACTATACAATTTCGAACTTAAAGTAAGAGTATCACCTGAGAATGTTATTATAAGTCTAAAGTACTGTTTACACTTCATTATTCATAAAATGTATTTTTCGTCACTATCACACCTATTTAACTTGATGTTTATCTTTATATTAAATTACCTTTACATATAAGCATTGAAACTTTGTATTTATTAATTATCACTAAACTACAAAGTTGTATAAACAAATTTATCACCTTAGCATACATAATTATGTATTACAAAGACATCAGACCATTCATTGAATACTCTCTCAAGTGTCCCACCCGTTACTCTTGTATGCATATTACACAATTACTAGACTTTATAGTTATGATGTACTCTACTAACAATTATGTTTTGTCACTCAGTTACAGTTCGCAAAATTATGTAAGAAATAAAAAAAGGAATTTGGAGTGAGAAACACATTTATATCCACAGTAGGAATGCTCATAATCCGTTACTATTTTATTGCCCATATTTTTTCTGAAGTCAGAGGATCTTAAAATCTATTTAAAGGATCCTTGGAAAATGAGGATAAGCCGTGAAAATTAATGTCAAAAGCAATTCTTCATTCTCAAAAAGAAGTGAGAGAACTTAAGATCGAGAGATAGTTAATATCGAGATTCTTAATATCGAGAGATATTAAGAAATATTCTATAGTCGTACATTTCTAGGAAACGTTTTATATGTTTAAAATATTTACTATGTCATTGTTGTAGTATATTTGGACATTTGTGACATACTAAAACTGGTATTACAGTATCAATTAGATATGTGTTATGTAGAGCGTGCATATTAATATATAATAAAAAGTTTGAATACGCTTGAATATTGTTTAGACAGTTACAGATAAAGGAACAACACTTAGCACATTGCTGCTGGACATAAAACGCTATTATACCATGTATTCAGTGGTCCACTACCTTCGTAGGGAGACGGCCCACTAGGAGTCGGAAGAAAATCTTAAATGTAAGTATAGGTCGATATACATACCACCTTAAAAATCTTAGCTAATAGAACATCATACCGCAAATTAGACCTCAAAAGTTTAATCCTAAACAAAATTGTGGCGCTCGAAAATTTCAATAATGTTCTTATGTGCAAGTTTAGAGTGGCTTATTTTTTTGTAACCATATCAGATAAAGAACAAAACTTCACACATGATTACTTTTTATAAACACCTACTTTAAAATGTATTCAATGTTCATATTTTCGTGCTTTACAACAACAAAAATAAAAAAGATGAATAATGTAAATATATATGATCTGTGTGTCAATAAAACGACCGTTTATCAAATTTCACATCAACGATAGTTTTAGATTAAACCATGCAAACACTTTATACTTTTAATGTACTTTGAAAATACTATTATATTTATGTCTACCGTTATTATTGAAGAGATAAGTAACTATTGTAAGTTATAGATGGACATTAATATGATCGTCGCTTCTATTCAAATGTATGCATCCACGCATGTTTATAGGTAGAGGTTGGTTCAGATTCTGAACTACAAACATCACAATAAAGAAATCCTAAATGCAGGATCAAATTAATAGTTAAGAACATGCAATAGGATTCATTACCAACGAACAATAACCATTAAATCCAACGAGCTGTTGAAGGGAGCTTTAATAAGGTACACGTTCGTGCATGGAAAGTTTGGTCGTGTGGATAAACCGTTAGGAAACTTCGTGTCGATAATGAAGTGTGAACATTGCCATGAGATATTAATATTACGATCCCAAGAGACTCAACAATGAATTTTATGACACTAGTTTACATCCAATCTATCTAGCTATACAAGATGTATAGCCAACTGTTAGCCTATACAAGATGTTGTATTCATTTATGAAATAAAAATGCACATAAAATATGTGCATTTTTTCCATAAGATATAACATTTATTTGCCGCTATTTATGAGTGTTTTATAATAAATGATGTGTATTAAAAAAACTACTATACAAACAACGAATGTAGTAAAAAAAAAAAAATAAATAAAAAAAAAACATAACTAACTATCGGTACATCAATAATAAAGCTATAATATGATACACAAATGTTAAACTATAAATGTTTACAGATTAAAGTAAATTATCTGGATATGGATAGCCTAATTTTACTAGTCATGTTTAAGATTAAAATAATAAAAATATCTATTTTTTCTGTGAATTTAAAACAAATAAAAATTAACTATGTTTATTTCAGGCTATTATTATTAGATTTTAATCTATTATAAGCATCATCAAAATGTCGGCACTGGTGGCGCAGTGCTGTAACCCAGCTACATGGGGACAAAGTGTTTGGGAGATTGTAGGCGATAGGCTGTATGCTCGGTCCTCTTAATACCGACATGGCGTCCGCTTGGTGGTTGCTATCGGCGTGGACACCACTAGAGAAGTCTGGGGTGTCCATGTTGGGTGGTGATCATTGTGCGGATGTTGTGTGGGGGAGATAACTGAGTATCAGGCTTGTCAATTAGCTGAAAATCAGACCAGCACTACGTGGTTCGGATTCCACGTAAAGCTGTAGGTCCTTTAGTTGCCCTGGCTGTTGGGATATTAATAAATTACCCTTTCTGAGGAACAGTTGAACTCAGTTAGTAACCAGACTACACTCATCTACACTCATCCTACACTCATAAAACCATTCATATTCGCCTTAAAATACGCACAACGTTGTGTCGGCGTCTCATATGTAAGAATGTGTCCTTGACATATATTAGCAAATGTTGAACAGTTACTTTAAATATGAGTAGATATGTACAAAATATGTTCTCACTTGTGTACTTAATATTTCTGAAATATATAAGCAATTACTGTTAAAAATACTTTAATTATGAACGTATGTATGGAATTTCGCAGTAAGCTTTAAAATACAAAACTTTAAATCAAAATTGCAATAGAAGCTTTGTTGTAGGAAGTGTTATATTTTATATGATTAATAGAAGTTTACTGACTACAACCATAAAATATTACAAATTTATTGACAGCAAACGAAGTGATAGAACAGATGAGAGAGAAAGTAATGTTTCATACATTTTCAAAGTATGATTTTTCTTTGAAGTCTTCAATGAATATGTTTCACAAAATGTAGTATACTATAGGCAGTAACAAAATATGCAGTATTTAAAATAAAATTATGTTTGTAAAAACAGAACTTTTGGTAAACTGTCGGAAATGTCACTCGTTCGTAGTTCAAAGTTTTTTCGTGTCTTATATTTATGTTTAGTGCTAAATATCAAAATACTTTTGTAAAAAACTCAAAAGTTTTATTAGTTTAAAAGTTTTGTTTTAAAACTCATACTAATTTACTCGGTCGTACATTAATCATTTCTGTGTAAGCCAGGTGTATCCGAACTAATACTTTCCAATTGGCAATCATGTAAACACAACAAAAATATAGCAAGGTATGTGTATTCAGGTGGTGTTTAAATTCAGTCCAACATTTCTTGTTGCTTTAGGGCGGAAAATTTGCAGTTAGTATGTGCCGGTACAAATGAATATCATTGAATGTGTATGGGCGGGAGAATGGGTCAACATCAGTACCATTGACGTGTATAGGTGGGTGGGTGCATCGGTGCCTCTGTAGGTGTATGGTTGGGCGGGTAGGTAAACACCACTGTATGGATATGGGCAGGAGGGTGGGTCAATACTACTTTACGTGTTTGGGTGTGTAGATGGGTAAAGACACATACCTCGATTAGTTTTTCAATGTCTTATTAAAACTTAAACGAATCAAATTCATCAGGATCTGTATGGATTGATTTGTTACAAAATATGACTGTTTCTTATTTATAAGAGACACAACTGGATACAATGGATAGGATATTTTTGTTTTAAAGAAACTTAAAATATAGTATTGGATTATTTGTTAAAATACTTTGGGGCTTCATCTACCTATATAGTATAAGAATAAAGTAAAATACCTAGAATTTTAGAATTACTAAACATAGCTGTACATATTGAATTTTTTTATATTTACAGCTCCAATGAACACTGATCATAGCTATACATTTTCAAGATATAAAAAATATGAGTGTTATTTACATCTTACAAATTCAATGGACATCCATGAATAAAGACATTTTAACGTGTTTAAAGTTAGATAATAGTTGTCACCTTAGGTGATTGTCAGGTTAATATTAGCATTTCCACTATAATTATACATGTATTTGTTTGTTTGTATCTTATTCGTTAGTACATAAATAACTAAAAACTTACAAAGAAGAGTTGGTAGCAGTTAAAGTTCCACTTTCACCTACAACCCTAAGAGTCTGTGCTACTCCACGTTATTTACCTCTTTACAATCGTCCCTTATGTTTACGTTTACCTTTAAATGTCTCTTGGTTCTAAGAGCTAGAGCTAAACTCTTACACAATGGAATTTAATTCTAGTGTATCCCTGGTTCATAAATGTTTATTGAATGAAGCTATTGAGACTAAAATTAGTAGTTTTGAACAACATTTAATTATATTTTTTCATTTAATTAAGGTCAATGTAATTTTAAAAAAAATCTTGTTGTACAGAAACTGTTGATATTTCTGGAAAATTCTTAACATAAGCATGTAAAGTACGTACGCCTCAATATGTCGATGTCAACTGGATCAGCTGCTTGATAGGCGACCGACTTAGCTTAGTTGCGGCAGTTGCTCTAGCTTCTGTAAATATCTGTAATAAAATCTATCACTTCAATAAATACCCAATTTTAAAGTGTATATTATATTTAAAACAGTTTATGTTATAAGTATTGAAACTAATTTTAAATAAATACAGTACATTTGGGAAATTTTTTACATTTTAAACTATTTCATACCTTTTACACAAACTGATTGAGACACATTTTGTAGAATAGAGAGTAAAAATTAATTTGAATACAATTATTTATTATAAAAAACCAGTACTTAATATTATTGAAGTATGAATACATATCACCGTTCATATAATAAATAATAAGTCCAATTGAACTTAGAATAATCCCCTTTTGGGTGTCATTAACTGGTGGTACGTCATAGATATGGATGAAAGGCAACATTAACTTAAGCAACGTCCACCTGAGAATCATATAAATGGGAAATGAGGTACAGAGAGCTGATGAAGTAAGCTACTACTACGTATAAACAGTCCACTAATATGTTTACACTATTAATAAGACAGTGTAAACTTAGTGCAAGTTGCATACAGAAGACTTAAAAGATTTAAAAAATGTATAGCTCTGAAGTTTTCTGAAGACATATATCATGCTAAATCACAATAATTAACTATATATAAAATGAAATCAATACGTCAAAAATATGTAACTAAAGTATTATGCTCCGGAATAATTTTTGACCAAATCATGTTTCTATTTAAGTAAAATTCTGTGGTTAAAATCTGTTTTTGGCACATATTTTAAATTTTATTACCTAATTCATATCAGGAGCAAAGAAACAACTTTTTGAACAACTAAATAAAAAATATTTCGAGGAACATCATTCGGTATAAGTCATACTTAGAGGTAAACTGAAAAATACCTACATCAGAAAGTAAATAACGCCAAACTTTGAAAGTGTAAGTGTGATATTTCAAATCAACTCCGACGGAAACTTTGGAATTGTTTTTAGCGTGGGTTGTAATTTTATCTCATTTGTACATTTCATTATTTTCAGTATATCTAAAACTATCCCAAACCCAAGTTGAAGGACAGATCTTTCTAATTATTATAACATTATTAAGCTCGTATTTCGCAAATACAAAACAAGATAGTCTACCATGCACCAATAAAACATGTGTTAATTATTTTCAGCAATATGCCAATATTGTAAATGTGGTAAATTATTTAATATTTACCTTTCTAAACCTATCAATCTAACTTATTTCTCTATTGCTACACTAGCCATTTCTCTTTGTAGATCACAACAAATTTACAGTAGGGATCTTTATAAATATTCTTAAAAAAACTAAGAATTTTCCAATTTATTTGTGAATATAAACTCTTAAAACATTTATTTTAGAAAAACTGGAGTAACCATTGGGAGAGTAATTCGTAATTGGTGATATTTGTACCAAAACTTGTACCATTCCATTTGATTTATTAAAACAGGAAATACGAAACCGTTTAAAGGATGAATTTTGAAAATATCTTAGCCTAATATTTTAGAAATTTAAATTTAGTAATTTTAGTTTTATTCATGTTACTGGTTACATTTTTAAATAAAGCTCTGTTGGGAAGCGTACAGTACATCTAAAAAATACTGCTAGAGTGAGTCTTAAAATAACTATGTGTTGGCTGGCTCCAATATAGTATAAACACAACTTGAGGTGGTTCCCTTGTGTGTTTTTTTAAACTAAACATAACTTTGCGGCAATTCCGAGATGATAAATATAGATCAGTTAAGGTGTTGGAAGAGACTGAATTTTCACGTTGGTAAAAATGATTTTAAAAATATCATTTTTGGCACATATAGATAAGTCACTTATTAAAAACTAGTTCTTCCGGTGTCAACCGCGTCAAAGGACTATTTACAATATGAACAGTTCCAGACGTTTCGCCCATGCTACGATGTGGCATCCTCAGTGGTTAGGCTGAGAGACGAACTCCTAACCACTGAGGATGCCACATTGTAGCATGGGTGAAACGTCTGGAACTGTACATACTGTAAATAGTCCTTTGACGCGGTTGACACCGAAAGAACTAGTTTTTAATAATGACTCCAGCCGCTTAAGCTTACGAAATAGGAATAAGTCACTTATGTTCACTTCCCGAATGAAGAATTAGTACATTATGTATACATTTAAGAAGCATACTCTATTTGTAAAAAAAAAAAAAAAACCAACACGCACAAGACCATGTATCAAAAACTTTATTTAATTGAATTAATTGCAATATGTTACAAAAACTGTATATTATTTATTCAAGCTTGGTTCCTTCTATTAAGAAATATTCAAACAATTTAAAATAAAGGATTTTTAAATACTTTTAGACCTTACTTTAAATAAAGTGCTGCTATAACTGGAGCACAGAGACGATGAATAGAACGCGTATTAATACATTAGTAAGCAGCACTACTGAGAGTAACACAATAATATTTTTTGAAACCTAAATTAAAAGGAAGCGTATTTAGTTATGAAATAAATACTTGGAAGAAGAAAAATATTTTTATGAAGGAAATAAATTGTGGACACTAAACAATATTTCTATTGTATTTGTTTTATTTGTTGTGATAAATAAAACTACTACAGTATAAAAAATCGTATGATATAAAAAACTTGGATTTTCCCCTACTAAAAATACACATAAGTTACTGTATTAAACAAGTGGACATTTCATTTAGTTTATGTTAATTTAAATATAAATCATGTTATTTGAACCTTATCAAATTTAACTTCATAGTTGGTCTGACAACTTGAAACTATTAAATTCTTATAGTTAACCTTTGATACAGTAGTTATATGTTTTATGAGTTTAAAAATTATATAACATTTTATAAACATGGAGACAAGGGACTTGACGGGAAAATGTAAAGCTAAAATATTATCGTAACAGAGTCTATTTTACGAAAACGTTGCTTTTACACGAAGCCGTTAAACTACTCCCTTGTGTCAGTCTAGGGAGTTGTAAAAGGAGTTTTGTGCCTGATGTGTTTGAACATTCTCAACATTTAAGGGATGCTATCACTGCATATTACCGTACAAATATATTCCATACTTTAATTACCAGATAAATTGTAAAGTAAATTAAACTCTGCCAAAAGAGCATTTGATTAGGGTTTGATTCTAAATATTACACGAATTCTACTAGGCACAAACAGTCATGAGTGGTGGAGATTTTTAACATTTTTAGTCAAATATATAATGATAGTTCATGTGTTTTAAGACGGTTGGAGCTTGATACAGCAGCAACATGATTTTATATTCTAACATTTAATTAACTGTGGCTAAAACAGCATGTATGCTGCAAAGTAGTTACACAATATCTTAAGTCTTTGTTGCATAATTTTATTTATCACTAGGGTAACATTTGGCCAATATACTATCCGACAATTCAAAATGATCTGATATAATATCACTATACGATTATTAATGCGAACAATTAATTATCACCCTAAAAAATCTCAGTTTCCCACAATGTCTATTTAATCAAATTTCCACAACAAATACCAATTAAATACAATTTATTTAAATATTGATTTACAGTATGAAGGTGTAAATTATTTAATTATAAAAAATACTATAAACGGAGATAGATTTTCAATCCAAACAAGAATGACTGAACATATTTGATAGATAGAATAATGATATTTATTAATTTTAATCCTTACTTTAGGGCCAAATACACGAATATGCAGTTTATTTCGAGTGGGTGCATGTAATGGCTAATTGTATAGTAAATGAGAAATTACTCTTATAATCATCAACACCGTTTCAGCTCTGAACAATGTTATGCGGATGCCTTAATTTCCGGGTAAAAAACTACCCGATTCAATTATTATTTACATTTAATCTATTTACTATTCAGTACAAATCGGCAACCGAATAAACATAAATTGTTAACGAAATCACTTCATATCTCAATAAATGGGATATTAAATTGTTATTTAATAAGTAATATTATGTAGTAAATAATCTTATTTCATTATTTTCCTGCTTGAGTTACTGTCAGAAAATATTAATTTAACAACGAAAATATTAAAACAAATTAATGATTTCATTATTTATTAATCGTACCTTTAATTTACAGATTTGGCCTCACCAAGTTTGATATAACATGTTGGTGAGGTCAATGTAATAGACACTACATTTATATGCATACATTTAATTCCTTTGTATCCAAAATGAGATGGTTTAGGGCGGCACTACAATCTTATCAATTATTTTGGAAGTTACAATGAAAGTGAAAGTTGGGACGTGCCGGCCACGGTTGCACTGTCAGTCAATAAAAAAAACACGGTTGCACAGAAGAAAATTAAGATTACATGAATTAAATAATATTAACATACATATTCAATATTTCATGTTATATAGCATATTATTGGATACTTTAAATATACAAATTACACCATTTACCTAAAACGAATATTTTCTTTTCTTTTAATTATAAGAAGCAAAATAATCAAAATAGAGAGTAATTCTCTACTTGTTACTATGTTTAATGTACATTGACAATGTATCATATTATGTATTGTCTTTTAAAGTGTTTAGAAAATAAACTGGTGCTGTCGATCGAAAAATTAGGTTTTTCATACGATGGTTAAGTTTTTATATAATTGAGATAGCATTGTACTGCCTTAAGAATTTAAAATAAAAATAAATTCGGCTTTGTGATTTTTTTGAGTAGGACCAGGTAATAAAATACTAGAATCAATGGACATAAAGGACAACATTTTACTTATACAACATTAATTAAAAAAAAGTATTTGAGTGACATAGCTGTATGTCAGAAAAATGTAGATTTTTGATATAAATACTAGAAAAATCGGCACCCTCAAATAACTTAGGTATGAAATAATAAATCACACAATATTATCATTATGTGAAAATATTATTGCCTCATAGTTTTATTGCCAGCGTGTCAAGTGGCTCAGTGACTAAGAGTGCTGTTTAATTAATCCAAATTCCAAAATCAGCTAATAATTGGTTCTCCACTCGCGAAAAAAGAGTTTAATCAAATAAAATAATTTATGGTTCTATGCGTTAGTTTTTTATTCATAAAGAGTAAAAAAAAGTACATGTTTAAACTTAGAACGTTATAATGTGCGTTTACTTTCTTTATTGTTACACTCTTTTTTACTACTTCTAATTTATTCTCATTAGTATAATCAGCAATAAATGCTTTCTCATAAGTAGGAATAAAAATAAGCAACGGAATAAACGTACTTTTTTAACGAAATCACTTCATATCTCACTAAATAGAATAATACTTCGTTATTTAAGAGCTAACAGTTCGTACTTCACCAGTTAAATAAAGTTCACGCCCACGCCGGAAGGCTCGCATAAACTAGCGACTAAAAACTCCTTTAGAAAAGAAAAAGAAAGTGTTTAAAATAAGAGAAGATACTTCAAGTCAGTTTTAGATATCATTATCATTAAAATAATATTCATATATGTCATTGAAGTTCACAGAATTAAGCTTTTTTATGTATAAAAAATTGTTAATAAGCCTTCGCCTCTTCAAATTATAATTTATTTTGAAAATTAATTAAAAGTGTTATGGAAGTTAAATATATATATATATATATATATATATATATATATATATATATATATTTAGTTTCTTTTTAGTTTTTTTCTTCATGTTTGAAAACGTAACGTCTCAATTTACAAAACAATAAATGTTGGTCAAAAGGTATTTACTACGTATTGGTTCATAGAATGTGTGGAATAAATTAAACATATTTCATAATGTCCATGAAACTAGTTGATTTTCATTCATATAGTTTTGAAGAATCTTTTTTATTTAAAATCTGTATTTTTGTTATGTTTATACAATCATGTTTAGTTCAAAATTATTGGCACTAAAATGGACATAAATTGTAAAAATCATACGTAACTTCTGTATGGTACAATGTACATACGTGGTATACTGCTAACTTAACAGTAAAGCAAAGTTACGGAAGAAACTTGAATATTTCTCAGATGAAACACATGACCTACTAAAAATAATCTGTTGGTAGGCTCGTCACTATAAGAAAACCTGTGTCTTCTAGTCACCGCCGGATGGACTTGAAAATAGCTGTCTACGATGGATCTTCCGTCTACCCGAAGAACAATTTCGTAGATTTGGTCCACGTCAAATCAACGACATACTCTTGGGGATAAAATTATAATGTAGAGTAATTATTATGTCAAAGATGGAAACCATTTAATAGTTTCATCATTAGGTTTACGAAACTTGAGTTAGGAGATATTCTTATAGTAAGGTAAGATTATTAAAATATTTCAAGTACAATTATAACATTCATCACTATCACGTTATTCAGTTTTTTTTAATACTAGGCCGAGAAAAACTTATTTTTCATCACACTCAAAGTCGTGAGTGTTTGGACTGCAGATGAAGACTGGTGAACTATATTTTATCTTTTGTTCGGACTGAGGGAAAATCACGAGGGACGTACGAGGTTACACTATGAATAACACATGAATGGAGAAGTGTAGACCAATGACATTTGGTCTGGCAACAATGCAAAGCTCATGTTTCCCAATACAGTGTCTACCTGTCAACAACTATCGGTATAGGTCCTGAGGGGGTTATAGGTTTACGATTGTATATTTAATCAGTTTTCGTTAAATATCGAATATACTCTACCTATTACACACATTTTTGGGTGGAAGATTTCTACAACATACCAGATAATATTTAGTACTCCACAGAAGAACCATTAGTAGAATTTTAATTTTTTGTGCATATAAAATGGATATTGCTTTGGGCAACATGAATTAAAAAAAGAATAGTTTATCTCAGTTACTATAAGCTTTAGTCAACACTTCCTCTTAAGTATATAAAAATACAACGAAATAAACAACAAATATTTAAACTTTATATCAAATACATTCTTTACAAAAGAGGTTGTATTTTAATTAATGTACACGATTCACAAGTAAAACACAGAATAAACAGCACAATTCTGTATGATAAGACCAATGATTATAAAAGTTATATTGAGAATAGTAGAGGTATCCCAAACTAAGGCACTGAAACACTTTTACAAAAGTTTTCTTTCAACCAGGTTTTGCACACAAAATATTACACAAGAGTATTATTTAACAGTTAAAACCATTTATAAAACACCACTGTATTAGTATTAATAATGAGATATAAAAAGAATATAAAAGTTATTTTAATTACTAATTTTCTGTCAATAGAACTAATGCTTTTTATTACTTAATTTTTTTATCATAATATGAATATCTGGCAATTTTTAATTCACCCTAAGTATATGAAATTATTGAACGGGTGCTTTACGTAATTAAAAAACCATCTACTGATAGAAAAAGCATTAATAAACTAAGGGTTAATGGTAGGCAAGGAAGTCATCTTTTACACATTTAATATTGTTCCACGGTCCTTGACTCTTAAGCTTAAAAGTAAATCTAACAAAGCTATCTTATCCTCTTCCTACCTCTAAAGATTTCGTGGAAACCGATTTGCTTTCTTGATGAAAAATATAGAAGCGTATATAACGATATTAGCCATTGATGGACGATTTAACCTTTAAATTGTATTTCATATTCTATGTTCTTTTCTAATAATTGAATATTTGCCAAGAGAGGCAGTAAAATAAGTCTAGACTCAATAAGTAAAGAAACTAAACTACGTAAATCGTTCAAGCAACATGTGTCTAATTTAATGGATACTATTTTCACACTATCCAACTCCTAGATTCCTTGAATGCAAGCGTTACATTTAATTATTATAATAAACTCTCTTATCTACAAGTAGGAGATAAAGTATGTTTATTGTCTGATGGTCATGATACAGTAGTGTTGGATAGCAGTTTTCCCCGACGTCCCATCGACTTCCGTCACACATGCATGCTTATACTGACGTCCCAACGATTTCCGTCACATATGCATGCTTATACTGGCGTCCCATCGATTTCCGTCACACATAGAAGCTTATAATGACGTCCAATTGACTTTCGTCACACATGCATGCTTATACTGACGTCCCATCGATTTCCGTCACACATGCATGCTTATACTGACGTCCCATCGCCTTCTGTCACATATGCATGCTTATACTGACGTCCCATCGATTTCCGTCACACATGCATGCTTATACTGACGTCCCATCGCCTTCTGTCACACATGCATGATTATACTGACGTCCCATCGCCTTCTGTCACACATGCATGCTTATACTGATGTCCCACCACCTTCTGTCACACATGCATGCTTATACTGATGTCCCACCACCTTCTGTCACACATGCATACTTATCTGACGTCCCATCGCCTTCTGTCACACATGCATGCTTATACTGACGTCCCATCGCCTTCCGTCACACATGCATGCTTATAATGACATCCCATCGACTTCCCTTACACATGCATGCTTATACTGATGTCCCATCGACTTCCGTCACACATGCATGCTTTTAATGACGTCCAATTGACTTGCGTCAAACATGCATGCTTATACTCATGTCCCATCAACTTCCGTCACACATGCATGTTTATACTGACGTCCAATTGACTTACGTCACACATGCATGCTTATACTGACGTCCCATCGACTTCCGTCACACATGCATGCTTTTACTGATGTCCCATCGACTTCTGTCACACATGCATGCTTATACTGACGTCCCATCGATTTCCGTCACACGTGCATGCTTATAATGACGTCCCATCGACTTCCGTTACACATGCATGCTTATAATGACGTCCCATCGCCTTCTGTCACACATGCATGCTTATACTGATGTCCCACCACCTTCTGTCACACATGCATGCTTATACTGATGTCCCACCACCTTCGGTCACACATGCATACTTATACTGACGTCCCATCGCCTGCTGTCACACATGCATGCTTATACTGACGTCCCATCGATTTCCGTCACACGTGCATGCTTATAGTGACGTCCCATCGACTTCCGTTACATATTCATGCTTATACTGACGTCCCATCGACTTCCGTCACACATGCATGCTTATACTGACGTCCCATCGACTTCCGTCACACATGCATGCTTACACTGACGTCCCATCGACTTCCGTCACACATGCTTACTTATACTGATGTCCCATCGACTTCCGTCACACATGCATGCTTATACTGACGTCCCATCGAATTCCGTCACACATGCATGCTTATACTGACGTCCCATCGACTTCCGTCACACATGCATGCTTATACTGACGTCCCATCGACTTCCGTCACACATGCATACTTATACTGATGTCCCATCGACTTCCGTCACACATGCATGCTTATACTGACGTCCCATCGACTTCCGTCACACATGCATGCTTATACTGACGTCCCATCCACTTCCGTAACACATGCATGCTTATACTGATGTCCCATCGACTTCCGTCACACATGCATGCTTATACTGACGTCCAATTGACTTACGTCACACATAGAAGCTTATACTGACGTCCCATCGACTTCCGTCACACATGCATGCTTATACTGACGTCCCATCGACTTCCGTCAAACATGCATGCTTATACTGATGTCCCATCGACTTCCGTCACACATGTATGCTTATAATGACGTCCATTGACTTGCGTCACACATGCATGCTTATACTGATGTCCTATCGACTTCCGTCACACATAGAAGCTTATACTGATGTCCCATCGACTTCCGTCACACATGCATGCTTATACTGATGTCCTATCGACTTCCGTCACACATAGAAGCTTATACTGAGGTTCCATCGACTTCCGTCACACATCCTTACTCGTATATAACTTTAGTTGGAATTGTTGTGAACATCAGCGTTCTCTTCATACCCCACATAGTTTCTTTGTGTTTTATGTTTTACTATCTATATGATTAAAACTTTTACAGTAACTAACTTATTAATTGATCAATACAATGTAATTTATTCGCTATCATTGAAATTCTACCTATTGAAATTGAAAATTGCAGCATTTTTATACAGGGTTTAAAATAAAAATAGATAAGTTTACTATAAATAATAAGTATGCTAGTACGTTAAGTTAAAATGCCTTATTTCGTTTACTAACTAATACCTATGAGTTTACTAAGGAATGTTTATTGGTACTACCCATTAGTTAAATAATTACATAGAAAATTATGAATGGTTCAGAAATATTTGTTACTGCTAGGAATATTCCAAGAATGGTATAACTTTGTGAAGTTACAGCAGCTGAATATCTAAAGAGTGATATAATTCATTGGATAGGTTCTGAATTCTATTTCAATATTTATTTTCAGGACAACTAATACTCCTAAAAATAAAAAAACAAATAATAAAAAAACCGAAAAAATTGTATTTTTCACTTAAATTTTATTTTTAACTAAAATCATAAAATATTATGTTTCATGTCCATTTGTATTGTTTGGCCCACAATATTTGAAACTTCTATTTATAATTAAGATATTTTAAATGTTTGCTCCTAACTATTATTTGCACGCATACTATTGTCATACTTGATCTGATTTCACATATTTAATATAATATCTTTTGCATCAAGAGTTGCTGTATATTCTGAAAAGAACCTTTGTTTATTTTAATAAATTGAATGGTATTAAATTACTTATTGTTCTCAGTATTGATTATCTATTACTTAGGTTGCTACATAATGTCAAAACAATTATATTATCCAAGGAAAACCTGTAATTGAACTACCTAAATAATAATTATAGGGCACTTTTTAGCCGCTACTTGTTACTGATAATTTTCACCACCGTCCCATCAAGGGCCAGTTTTAAAGGATAAATGAGTGAACTATCATGCTATAGTGATTGATTTCGGTACGCCACGTTACCTATCATCAGAATTCAGGCATTCTCAGGTTTAGGTAAATGCATTCAACTAATCCTACTTTTAGGAGTACTTACGCAACGAGTACATAACATTCAACATGGTTGAGGAATCCATTATGGATGGCTTGTTATTGTAATAACAGTATGAATTATAAAATTCATATGCAAATTTATAAAATTTTATGAAAAAAGAGCTGTAATATATATAACATATTTTTGGTATAAATATAAAAAAAATTCCAATCTTGGACTTGAATTAATTTTCTCAAATTATTCAAACCCGATTAATATAGGCACAACACAACGCTCCTTGTGTAACCATGCCGTACAAATACAATGGTTTACCTAATAAACAGTAGCTAGGGTAAATTATACATTACCATCACTGAAGCATATTTTATCATACACCTTGTACTGATAAAGAGATAACACAAAACAATTAGTAATTTTCTATTTTTACTATACTTCTCTTTGCAGTCTTACATTGGTTTTATTTCTGGAATATATTGCAAAGGTTACTTGAATGCAGTGATTAATCGATTATGATATCGTCCGAACAAGTAATAACTATCTATCTTAATATAAAATTTTTAATTTGGAAGTTGAACAATTTTAGGTGTAGTACCAGTTACTATTGTGTTTACCTATCACAGGGTTTCCATTAAACGTAAAACAGAAGATACTGAAAGAGCTAACAAAGGTCTATTGTTCATTTGTTCCATGGGCATTCTTTGACTGCTCTCTCTTGGTTTTGCTTACAAAGAAATTCAAGAATCTTTGTTTGTGTTACAATAACAAGTTGAGTTGTGCTTTGACATGCGTAGTGGCCTGTGATTGGTTTATATATAGAATGTATGATAAACTAGTAAAACTATTGATAGTTTTATTAAATATCTAGAACATGATTGCAATAGTACATATAAATATCTCAGAATATATTTTTACTTTACAGAATTTCTAGATCATAACAACATTGTAAAACTGTTATGCAGTTTATTTTCTTATTTAAACATATTATATGAAGTAATAATACATAAAACATTGAAGTTATACAAATCAATCCATTATTAAAACTGGTTTATCCATATTTGTTATAGTACTTTACAGTATGTTACTACAATATCTTAAAGATGAAAAACTAAAAACCCATATTTGCCATCATAAAACAAACATGTAAAAAGTGTCAATAATTGACATAGATAACGTTACGATATTTTTATGTACTTGCATTCTTAATTCATTTTTCCTAATGTATAATTTAGCAATAATATTTTAGAGAGATATAGTAACAGGCGCCTTAAATACAATCCTTTACAATTAGTTTAATTTGTTAATTTTGTTTAGTGCTTGTTATGTTTATACAATATTTTCACATAACATAACACTTTAAATATTGTAAATACTTATATGTATAGAGATTTTACTAATCATTTACTTCCACCTTATGTGAACGACCAATTAAGCCTTAATTGCTATTTACCAATATTTCATCCTAATTGCTTTTTGGATATAGTTTTTTAATTAGCATAATATGTGTTGGTACATATATAGTACAAGTAAACGTCACACAACACAAATTTATTACAATATAAGCACAAAATGCACAAATATATTACAATGCAAATAAAAAATACACAGATCCACGTGTATCCATTTCGGTGATCCACGCCCACCATCCTCAGACCATAGGGATTCACAAAAGAATATAAAATCGTGTTCAACAACTCATTTTACTGGCCTATGATCACGT
This sequence comes from Stictocephala bisonia, assembly GCA_035578905.1. Lineage (NCBI taxonomy): Eukaryota > Metazoa > Arthropoda > Insecta > Hemiptera > Membracidae > Stictocephala > Stictocephala bisonia. Next base: position 115,206 of record JAQJVL010001894.1, read on the forward strand.
CACTCTATTGTTTGGAATCGTCAAAATTTTAGATATACTGATAGTAGTGTTAAGCTTAAAGAAAGCAATATACTGTAAATGGACAACGACTTGCAATCTAATTTTGATATTAAGTTGCTAACTATTTAGCAATCTATCAAGTTAAAAACTAAACCCTCCTACTCAACTAAAAAAAGCTCTTTCATGATACTTCAAAAATATACAAAATTAGAGTAAACAATTAACTATATTCGGTATCAAGTTTCAGGTAAATTGTTAAATGCAGTTTGCGTGAAATAATAAGTAATTGAGTATTAGTGAACAAATTATGAGCATATAAATATAAGCTAAATATATGTATAGTAGTAGCCTAATAAATACATTTGTATCTGACATTAATTCAAAATTATGTAAAAGGCAATTATTGTTCATGATTATTAAACGACAGGTTTAGATTCCAGGAATGGAGAAATATGAATATGGTAAAGTGCAATGATTTTACAGCCTCTTATACCATGTTTGAAAATGTACATTCATTAGAATAAAAGTTCTAAGTCAAAGTATGATGACAAAAATACATAGATGATGCGAAGAAACATTTTATTAAGTTATATTTAATATTATATTAAAGAACTAACTGAAATTGTACAATGATCTCTTACGATCTCTTCACATCTTTTTGGAAATAAGTGCTATGAATAGAAGTTACCTGACGAGTAAAAGAGCCCTGATAGAAAGTTTATACGGAACATATTTACTATGATATAAACTTAGATAACTTAACTATTTTCATTGGGATAGTCTATTTATAATCACAGTGATGATATATAAATGTGTACCTTGAACAGTTAAATAGTAACTAACTGGAGGCTTAGAAAATCCTTGAAGTCCTTATAAGGATGGAGACTTTATATTGAATAATATTGTTCGTTTTAATATACTTACATTTTTCTTCAGTGGACAATTGTAATAAGCAACATTAAGAACACACAAATGTAGCTAATGCCATTATCATCACACTCGTTTTTTCAGAAAATAACTGGGCATAACTTTAAAGGAAGTTTGATTACCTAAAAGCCAATGTCTATATTTTGTGTCATAAGCAAGACATATTTTAAAAACTGTAAAAAAATTAAAAACATACTGGAAGGTATGTTTTGGACGATTTTATGTTGAGTATAATTACATTTATTATTTTTTGTTGTCATTACCTGTTACACTTACAAAGAAAATATAAATTTAATATTACTAAAATTGGAGAGCAAGATTAAAAACTTCAGTTCTAAATATTTTTTCAATATGCTAAAACAAGCTAAACATTTTACTTTTTATGATCCTTAAAAATGTATGTGCTTTTTGAGTTATGCAAACTAGTGTTCAATTAATGCTACAGAAACCAAAGCTTTCTTTAAGGTAATTCATATTTTTAAAATAAAACTCAAATTATATAAGACTATCATAATATATATTTTCTTATGTATTGTTGTCTAGAAGATAGATAAACAGTTTTATTTTTTTACAGTTTATATTAATATTATTTTTACAGTTTATATTAATATTATTTTTACAGTTTATATAACACCAAAGCATAATTTAAAAAGTTTTTAACTAACATGGAAAACTGCTTAAATCAATTGAAGGTTTAAATATATAATATTACAAACCCTACAAATGTTATTATAAACCTGAACTAAAAAAAATACAATTTAATTTTTTAATACGGCTTATAATAATCCGCGTTATATACTAGGCAGTGTTTCAAATTAAAACCGATACCTAAACTTAAATATAGGTTTTATATATCTACTACAAGTAAACCAACATATGTGTAATAAATATGTGTAATACATAATATATGCCATTACGTTGAATATATGAGCAGATGATTACTCTTGATAACCAGTAGCCGGGTAGGGGCATGCAGTGTTGCCGGATATAGTACATCTGCCAACAATGATCAGCCCTCAGGGTCCGGACATCCGGCATATGCCAGTAGTGAGGTTCATTAGAATATTTCTTTCTCCAATAGAAGGGTAGTTGTTAAACCATTCAAGTCTAGAAAATAATTAAACTTGTAATTAAAATATAACTTAAGTTCACCCTTAAAGAAATGTGCCAGATAATATTTTATAACGTAGCTAATAAATCAGAATCACAATCAGTTAAAAATATTGCACAATATTTAAATATCGTTTTACTTGGAATTTTCGAGCAATTATTAACATGGCTTTTTTTATTTCATTAGAAGATAGTAAAATATATGGCTTCGTTGATGTACCTTTTAGGACTTTTTTACAAAAGGAAAGTAATATAAAAAGTTATTTTTACTGTGTAAATTGGTTATTTTTACTTCCATAGTAAACAGCAATGGTAAAACTATATTTATTCGTAATAAATAAATTGTGAAAGTGAAGATTAATATAGCTGTGATTGTTTAGTATCGTAACATTTAATATTGTTATTTATTAAACTAAAATATTAATCATTATTAATATATTAATATATTTATATTAGAACTAAAATCTTATAACATTAAAATATTAAGTTTGTTTGGACATTATGTTGAGTATTATGTACCTTGGATAGGATAGGTTACATAAATATGTTGCATTTATTGTTAAATATTAAGGATTGATAAAATTATTGTACCTACAAAATACTGTGGACTCACTTTTGATGCTTAAGACACCCAGATAGTAATAAATTTATAATTATAAATGTCATTAAATGCATGTAAAATTATGTCATATAGCACAGAACTGGGCCAGTAGACCGACCAAGGCGCAAACATCTCAACCTTCTGAATACAGTCAGAAAACAAAAAAGATGATTCTGAAACGCCATGCTTTTAACTGTTCAAGCTTAGTTTAAATTTAAATAGTGTATCATTTAGCCAATATTAAAATGTATAAGAAATGTGTCAGTGAAAATATCCTCTCGATCGTAATCATCCACGTATTTCGTAAAAACGTACGTTTATGAAATAAAACTCCTAAAGCATTTAAATGAAATATTAGGAAAATTCTTAGATATCTAGTAGGAGGTAAGTTGAAAGGTAACACCAGCAGTTGCTTTGTTATGAAGCATTTCAGTCCAAATATTGTGATTCATAAATATTTATTTCTAATATCAATTCATAACAAACATTTAACTGTAACTTATATATTTTCTAGAAGGGTCAACTTACTGTAAATTACACTGAATACTATATAAGTTTTAAAAGGATTTGGACACATCTAGCTGTCTATTTATAAACGTACACGTGCAGTGGTGTTCAATAAACGTAATGTTAATTCTTTGTTTCAGTACTTATTAAGTAGGATAAGTACTACACATTTATATATATATATATATATATATATATATATATATTTAAATAAATATAAATTTATATATATATATATATATATATATATTGTATACTTTGAATATACAAAGCAATAAATTTTATTGCCAATCACATTCATGTTCATCTATATATTTATAAAACTTAAAACTGCAAATATTTTTTATCTCATGTTATAATTATGTAGAATAATTTCTAACGTACTATCGGAGCTAATTCCTAAAAATTGTATTTACCCTTTAAAACATCGTTATCTAAGGACTACTTAGTTGACTCAAGTAGTATACCATTGACGTGGACAGATGAAAAGCACTTGCCCTTCCCCTTCCTCCCGTCTGTTTCTACCTTAATGTGCTTTCACACCCTTACACTAGGGAAACCTTTCAGCCTATCTGTAGTAGGATATAAAGAAACATTAAAAATATTAAAATTTAGGAATTATAAATATTTATATTACTAATATTTTAAAGTAAGAGAAGATTCCTAAAAAAGTCACACATTTTAATAAATGTTTCCATAATGTAATATCCATAGTATATTACAATACAATAAATTTTAATAAGTTACTTTTCAGTATATTAGTATTTTTGTAATTATATGTTATACAGTTGTTTGTCTGTTGTAATAAATATCTCAATACATTACATTTACACAACTAAGGTACACAAAGTTTATACTCTACTTTTATATTTCTTGACTAATACTAAAACCAGTAGTTTTTACAAAAGTATAGTCAACAGTTCTTTATTTTAAATGTTTTTAAAAATTTTAATTTGGTGAGTTGAAAGTTAAAAAAAATTTAGTAAGCAATTGAAACGAAAACCCTTCCCTGGCCAAATTTACATTTCGTGAACCTTAATACTTTATATGCTTTGGAGTTACGCAAAATAGAATTAAATTTATGCTACAGAAACGAAACAGTACTTAAATATTTAAAACTATTTAATAAACCCAGATATTAATAAAAATAGTAACAATTAAAAATTAAACAAGAAAGACTACATAGTAATAATATAATTTTTGACACCAATCATTATTTTTCATAAGAGATTACTGATACAGTACGGTAAAATTATGTTTTCAAATATTGCTATTAATAGCTTTAATTACCGTTAATTACTAAGCTCCTGTAAAGTGTACTAAATATAAGCTTTGCCATACAGATATTTAGCAAGCGGTCGAACAGACGCGAACGGACCGCGGAGCTACCGGCGATCGTCGGCGACAACGACAACGTCCGCGGTACGTGCGTAAACGACTTCGGCACGATCAAACCGTGTCGAGATCTTGTTACTCGTGTGAACTACAGAACGACGTACGTGAAAAGGGATCGAATGCCGTTACAGATGTTACTGTACAGAATCAAGCTGTATTTTTAAATTATGAATCAATAAAATTTGGTTACATTCCTTTATTTTGACAAAATCTGCTTCGTTCTAATTTAAAGGACTTGACAGATGTGTGTCTTTCAGTTTCATATAAAAATAATATAACGAAGTTTGCAAGCATTGTACTAAAAATGGGTTAAATATAATTCATTTAGAAAGATTTGCTTCCAACATTATATTAATTTAGTATGAAAATTTCTTAGGGCTTTTCATCGTAATTAAGTAAATTATGTATTTGAGTTTTGGGTTATATTTGGCTTTAAATCTACTTTTAATTAAGTATTTTATGACATAACTTAAAGTAAAAGATTTTGAAAATACTTTGTCATTAGCAGATTCATTTGCAAAATTTTAGTAATAAAAGACAAAACATATGCAAAAAGATGAACATGACAAGAATTGAGTCTTAAAAGGTGAAATATAAGTGGTAAAATTACAAAGAAAATTAAAAGCTTTACTATTTAATTAGTATTAAGATAGATAAAACCATTAAATCTTCCGAAATTATGCCATAAATATTTAAACTTGGTATTCAAAATGAAATAAAAACATATATTCCTTATAATCATGGGTATATTGCATATAAAAATATATTGCACATTAAAATAATTTAAAGGTCACTTAATAATTTTAAAGATCTAGTTATAAAGTAATTAATTTCCAGCAACCATAATAATTGTTATATATCGTGTAAATAAACATAAAGTGATAAAAAATATATAAGTACTATCAAGTTTTAAAATTTAACAGCCAGCAGGCTCATTTTTACATAAGTGTTTATTATAATTGAAAAAAAAAAAACTTATTATACTTCGATACTAGAACACAATATTGAAAATACTGCAAATTATTATCTCATATTGTAGTTTCTTGTATTAAATCTAAGAATGTCCTAATCAGCATAATACATCTACCATGATTAATATTACATGTACTGAGGTACATATTTACAGTAAATTATCAGTGTTGGGGGTTATGTCGAATTTAGAAACAAGATAAATAAACTTTTTTTTATAAAAGAAATAATGTACCTAATATAATAATATCCCTTCCAACTTTATTTGCCCTCCAGATATTGTGAGCTAGGGTTCCGACTTTACGACTCGTTATATTCAAAGCATGAAGCCAAATCTTTGAGGTCGATTTCTGATTATCTTTGGCTTTGATGCCAGAGATATATTTGAATTTTGCATCCGAATTGGGTCTTTTGTAAAGTATCCGTGACTAATGTTTCTTTTTACTGTAAACCTAATAGTAAACACTTCTTACTTATCCATCATAGTTAAACACTTCTTACAAGTGTTTTACCTAATACGCTTGGAAGAATTTAGTTTGTGCACGGAACTGTTATGCACATGAAATGTTATTGGGTTAGTAAGGGAACCCTGATAATTGTATATTGTAGTTGGTTGAGTGCATTAATATACTAGTAGCTGAAATTTGTACATACAGTTGTATTTATGAAGTTAAGTTGTAATACCATTCTTAAACTCATCCTACGTTTAAACTCTTACACTTAGCCTGATTTGCATATATAAATATTATATTTTAGTAGAGAGGTTATATTCCATCAATTAATGTTTTAATGTTCCAATCCGATAAGGTTTGCCGTGAAACACAACATGTGTACTTCATTCTTCAACAGTAAGACGCTGATTGTAGAGATGTGAGCGATTATGAGGGGCGAATGAGTGTGATGAGTGTAGGTGGACGAGTGTAGTCATTGCTACTAACTAAGGTCAACTATTCCTCAGAAAGAGTTATTTATTAATAGCTTAATAGCTAGGACAACTATGGGACGTACAGCTTTACGTGGAATCCAAACCACGTAGTGTTGATCTAATTTTCAGTTAACTGACAAGCGTGACACTCAGTTCTCTTTCCTACACAACATCAGAACCTTGACTATCACCCACACTTCTATAGTAGTGTTCACGTCGATGGCAACCATTCAACAACCATTGTTAGTATATGGGCCGCTTAAAATACGTGACACACTTTTAGAAAGTACACAATCCTCTCATATACTCTATGACGTTATTAGTTTGTTATGAAAGAATATCACAAACACCATGTCTGCAAAATAAACCTCAAGAGTATTCAATAAAATTTAGATATATTAATTTCTTTGTTAGCTTGGCTTCAAAGAAAATTTGGCACCAGATATTATACAGCATATCCTTACTCATCCTGCATGCTTGTAGTAATGTTCACTTTAATATCCCAAATAAGATGCATTCGCGTCTTATATATAATGCACATTCTTTGGCCAGTATAATCTTCCGTTTTTCTTTTTTTAAGTTCAATGATTAAAATAATACATATGCTTGGCCTGGTATTCAAGTAGGGCTCAATTTAAATATTTAGTAATTTATTCATTCATAAATTCCAATATTTATGTAATATGGTTCCAATTAGATTTACGTATCAAAGAGATAAATACATGGAAGTGTTTCCTTACTCCAATCTAACTATTTTACTAAATAATAAAAGTCGTAAATAAATAATTGTATCTGTCATTGGTAAAATAAAAAACAGCATTTACTGCAGATCCAAACTAAAAGGCCAAATAACATCTATTTGACGTTTATACTTTACAAATATCTCCATGAGCGTCAGTAGATTTAATAAACACCATTGGTTTGACAACAAATATAGGTCACTTTAGCCGAATGAAAATAAGCCAATCTACGTGTTGAGCACGACCTGTGGTCTTAACATCTTCAACAAACTGTAGTAATCCTATATCCACTGTCAAAGTAATTCCCCATAATGGCTGTGCAGTAACTTGGCCATGTATTTGTATGATTTGATTTGCTTTGTATTAAGATATGTTACATCTGCATATAACCCAAATGCTTGAAATACTTGTAATATTAGAATTACCTACCTGTAAGCGGAAAATTGCAAATGAAAGAAATCAATTGATTTAAAAATCTAATATATATTGAGTATATGGTTACCTTTTCTGATAATAATTTAAATATAGTAAGCAACGTAAATTGTTATATTATGCTGTATTTTCATAACGTATTTTTAAAATTCAGAGATTAGCTAATAATCATATAACAATTGATATTCGCCTTAAAATACCAACAACGTTGTCTCGGCGTCTCATATGTAAGAATGCAAGAACTTTTTAAATAAATTTTGAAAGTATTATGTAATGCTATTTTAATACTTATGATAAGCAATATTTTATGGAAATGTAGAATTTTGTATTAAATTTTATGATGTATGTCAGTGACAAATACATATGGACAAACAATTTAAGGCTGCTATCACCCATCACAATTATCACACTACTGTCAAACATTTTTAAAAATACTTAAATGATAAATAAGTAATTGAATTATTCTTGTTTCAACATTCTCTAATTAAAATTTAACATTCATTGTTAATTAATTATCACTCCATACTTTACAAGAGAATTGAGGAGATTAAATTATTTAACTTTACGCACTGGATTAATACATTTTGAAATCAATAGCACAAAAAAAAAACTAATATCCGTTATTTTCCAAAAAAATCTGTTTTTATGAATATAAAAAAGTAAATATTATTAATATTCGAGGACTGATAGAAACAAGAATTTATAATAATACGAAAACATGCTTGAAATGATTTTATAGCACATACTTTACAATCTAAGGGTTTTTGTTAGATCAGTATTAAATTTAGTTTTATTTACATGAATTAGCGCAGTAAAAAAAATTATCCTGTTAGTTACTGAATAAGCAATTTATTCTTTTATAAATGATATCGGTAAGTACTTTATTATACATTATTATTATAAATGATCCGGTAAGTACTTTATTATATAACAATGATAAATATGACTCGCTAAATAAAACATTATAAAGATAAAAGGAAGTTCAACATACATTATTAATATTAGTTTTATTTTAAAAGAATAATATAATATTTTCTCATTCCTTTAAAAGCTTTTAAAACAATAACTTTCTCTTGTAATTTATACTATCATCACTAAAATATAATACAAAAACTTGATTGATTCATAATGGTGGCTGTTTTCCAGTCTCTTTTCAGAACGTTTTCTCCTTGTTTGAAAGTGGCCAAGTATCTTTCGTACTTTTACTTGTATCTTATATTTTGTGGGCTTTGATGTCTCCGAGGGCAAAATGTAACAAGTTTATATTAATGAAAACATAATTATAATACCATCAATGTTGAAGAACTGTTCATATTTTTATATATTTTAAACTAGTAATACCATATTATACTTTGTAGTTACTATGAAATATATTTATATTTAATAAAATGTATTATAATAAATTAGTAATCTTTATTTAGTATATGGCATTACGTAAGTTAAATGTCAAACATTACCTTACTTTAAGCTACATATACATAAATTCTTCAAGCTATTACCTTACTGGATTTATTTAATGTTATAAGATGAAAAAGACACTTCAGTAAATAGTTTTTTAATTTTGTTAGGTCTTTCGGTAACAAAGTTACCATCTTCAGACACACAAACTAAATTAATATTGTTTACATTTTTATTAATTTCAAAAACACATGGTAAAATAAAAATAAAACATATGGAATAATTTAAATAAGAAAATAATAAAAAATATATATATAAATGTAAAAACTTATTTAAAGTAATAGTTTTTAATGTTCCTGGCTAGTTATTAACAAGAATTTATTTGAATTGTTTTATATATAAGATGTCATAAGCATCTAATTGTTCTTTATTTTGAACTTTTTTCGATAAATTACATTTTGTAAAATGATGGTTAAAATTGATGCAGTTTTTTGCTATCGCTGATTTCTCCTCTTAATTTTTTTTTTTAATGAAATTTGTGTTCTTTTAATCTTGTTGAAATTTTTCTTTTGGTATGTTCAATATATTTTTTATTGCAATTGTCAATTGAAACTGCATCAATTATTTTCTTATTTAAATTATTACAAATGTTTTATTTCTATTTTATCATGTGTTTTTCAAATCAATCAAACATGTAAACAATATTAAATAGTTTTTGTGTCTGAAGATAGTAACTTTGTTACCGAAAGGCCTAACGAAAGTAAAAACTATTTACTGGAGTGTTTTTTATCCATAACATTATATACATTATTATTATTATTATTATTATTATTATTATTATTATTATTATTATTATTATTATTATTATTATTATTATTATTATTATTATTATTATTATTCATTAGACTGAATAACACCTTTATTTAATTGTATATAAATTTATTTGTCTATATCTCCAAGGTAATGGTACATTTGAATTCTGGCTTACATCAAGTAAAGAAGACACATTTATTAGTGTGGATGAATATAGAGTTTGAAGAAGTGTTATATTTTTGTAAAGAAAATTAATGTTGGTTGAAAGGAAAATACTCCGGGGGACACGATTTCATATCGTAGAAAGAAGGTAAAAACGTATTAATAAAACATGGCATTGTAGCGTAGATATATGGAAGGAAATATTACTTTTGAATATTTAATTGGTTTTAAGAGCACAAAATATGATTTTATTATTAATACTGTTATTATTTTAAGAAAAATAGAGGGAAAGATAAAATTATTTCTTTGTAATGAAGAAATGTTGGGGATTTATTTTTAATTTAGTTAGAAAGCTGGGATTGCTTTAGGCCACGCGTAAAAAATGTTGGTGGAGAGACTTAACGATGTTTGGGTTTTTAATGTGGGAGGAGAGAAGTAAAATAACATTTTATTCTTGGGTAGTTATCAAAGAGAAGTCTGATAAATGTGTAGACTGAATACTGTGTTTTGTTGTATGATATTTGATGTTGAGTACAGATTTTATGAAACTATTTTACATGACGAGATAATTAATTAATCGAGTTTTTAGTTTAATAATTTTGAGTTCAGAAAATTAATTGAATAGATAGTGATGAAACAAAAACAAACTAACTATTTGGTATTTTTCTGGGTTTTAAATTGAACTGTATATGTCACGATACAGTATTTTATTAAATATAACAATTTAGTAAAACACCTTTCTCTAATTTAAGTTTGATTAATCTGTTCTTTAAAATGACATTTATCCCTTCTAGAAAAATATATATAACATATTAACAGGGATGAGATTTTATACCAATGACTGGTAAAAGAAATATATGTAAAAACATAGATTACGCTCTTTTTATTATTTTATGTTTGGTTTTGTTAAAGAATATACTATAGTAAAAATTATCATAGTTATCAGTAGTCAGTAGATCTCATTATAGCACTCATATATATGTATTTTTTATCTATAAAGTTCTATTTAATTTTATATTATAATGAAAAAACGAAATGATTTACCAAATAATTAAATAAAAAGTACATTAAATCATTCTGAATGGTATTAAACGTGATAAACTAATCATGTCCATTAGTGTAGCTATAGTTTTTTTCTTTAAGTGGTATGCTTTAATTTTTTTTCTACAAATATTTGACTTTATGAAGTATATATTTACTTTGTGTTAGTGGCGCAGCCTGTATTGTAGACCACATTTGTATTCAAGAGAAGCTCTCCTTCACTCAAGGAAATGTAACTGGACCAAATTAACTTTCTTGCAGATATATTTCCCTGGAGGTAGTCTCCCTCTTAGACATTCCCTTAAGTATTTTAGAATCTTAAATTACGATTGCTCAACACAATTTACTAATGTGCACTTATTTATGTAATAACATTAGTAAAATGAATGTTATGTATTTAAACATAATGTACGAAACAGGTTTTCATGTCATTGTAAAAGCTACACTATTGTACATAATGTTTTTCAAGAAGATTTTATATGGGGATAATGATAGTAAAGCAGCATAACAAGTCTACCTAACTAACAACGAAAAGAATAAATAAGGAGTATTTAATTTATTTACTCGTATATTTACATAATGCGAAGGGGGATTTTGAGCAAATATATGTGCATTTAATCAAAGTTGCACAAAACGTAGAACCATAAAAATTAACTTGAAGTACGTTTTATAACTTCTTCATAATGTTTTACAGTACAAAGTTCAAAGTGATTACAAAGGCATTATGAGTATTTGTTTATGTTGGCCTTATTACCATATATATAATGTTTGTAGTATTAACACAAATATATTAAATAAATAAGAAAAATGAGTGTTGTATTAATTTATATATTATAATTAATTTTATAGTGGCTTATAAAAAATTATGTGAATAATTTATAAATTTAACTCTAAATATCAGCTGGAAAACAGTTCTCGTAACATGCCTTATATTATTCCAAGGCTATTATATGACATTATATTATATGACATAATAATTTGTTTCGACTTAGCACCCTCTGTACAATATCACCCTAAGACATGTATGCAGTCATCTGAAAATTGTTAACATTTTTCACCATAGTGAAATATATGAAGTAATACACACTCCATTTAACCAATGATTTATAGTGTGTACTCTACCAATGATTTCAGGCTGGCTGTACTTACCATTATATACTCTTCAAATTAGTGTAGCTTTGAATATAACATTTTTAAACTGTATAGTTTATATTAAGCGATATACATTTTACGAACTATTCGTATGCATTTAACATTGTTGTTAATATTATTGACAAAAAGATTCAGGAACAAGAATTATAGTCTTGCTTTACCATTCAGGTTTTTGGGCTAAACTGGAAAATCAAAATAGGCAACTTCACACGCCTGACCACCTCCGTCCTGTAATTTTTACATCCGGTGACTCACAAGTGGGAAGAATGTAGGAAGGTACAAATTAATTTTTTAGTGGGTCTTTTAGTGTTTAACCGGGAATTAATTTTTTTTATTGATTATAAATTTCGAAAAACCAAGTCAATCGGACAATTTTAACTTAACAAAATAAGCAATGTGTTTAAAATAAAGTAAACTCCTTTATAAACAGGAATCAACTGAAAATTACAGATGCTATCTGTAGTAAGTTTAAAAAAATACATTTAGATATACTTATACTGAATACAACATTCTTAAAACACGAATAATATAAAAATATAATTACTAAACATAAAATGATATTAATATAAAAAAGCATAACGTGATAACAATAAATAATCTTAGAAAAACGTTATTGTTCTTATTAATAATTGATAATACAATTTTTGCCCGTCTTAAAAAAAATTATTATTTTTGTTTAGGCTCTAGTTGTGTTTCATCTCTCAAGTAATACAATGTTGCCATGTTGTGCTTCCTTCAGAGATCAATTTTAGAACGGCTTTCGAATAGTTGCACTACTTTGTGTGAAGAAGTAAATTATAGCTTAACATTCCTAAATCATTAGTGAACAGTGCATGTGTAGGTAGGGTTATGTGGTCACTAGGAAAATTACAGTAGCAAACTTTAATATAAATGCAATTATATTTGAGTTGCCTTTATTGTACTGAACAATAGACTTAAATGTTTACAAAGTTTTACACACGTGAAAAGGGATTTTAAACGTTATTATATAAACAACGCTATTATTTCTTGGTAAAAACATTCTTCATAGTGAAATATAATATTTTACATTTTTATTGCTTATTTACTTGTACATTTATATGACCGATTAATGTTTTAATCTCAGTTTATTGATCGACATGGTTGCTTTATGTTGATACACTCAAATCAAGCACATTTTTCTCATTTTAAGATGTAGTGTGATAAATTAGTATCCCTAAATAACATGTACCATTTTCTTCTTTGTTTGAGTTAATTATTGAGTCGAGATTATAAAAAGTTATACAATAATGAAAGTTTGAGGAAGAACTAAAGACACGTTTTATTTGTACTCGACTGTACGTTGTACGTGTATACTTGTTAATTGCCTATTCTGTTAGGTAGAATGTGTGCAGTTTGGAAGGTTAACAACAGTTGGTGGCATGTAAAACTGAACACTTGTGAGTCTGGACCATTAGAGCTCTCTCACGTACAAAACGTGCTTCGCCATTGTACACAAGGTTTGTACACCAGGTGTTATCACAACTTTGTCGTGTATAAATAAAAAATGGGGATATATCGTGCAAGAGATATTTATATATGAAATGTAATGATATTATGACAATGGTAACAAATTTCCCACCCTATACAGAAACGCATTATCCATATATGATGTTTAACAATGATTTAGAGTTTGTAGTTTATATTTTATTAATTAGTATTTTTATTTTCACATAACAATGAAACTTTTATTGTAATGATGTATATATTTTATTACAATAAAAACATTACAATATGTCATTTCGCTCTAAAAAGTAACATAACCTTAGTATGAAAGTGGTGTCAAAATATTATTTCATCTTCTTTGCTAAGATACATACTAATTATTTAGCAATTTTTCGTTCTAAATAGTTACATGTAATTACCATTTCGAAATATACAAATAAAATAAATATATTTGTAAAGGGTGGAAAACAAATAAGGTAACGTGTTTCATAAAGTATAACTTTTTAGCGAATAATTAAAACAGTTAAAAATCAGGGAAATAATATTGTTCAAATTAATTACTTTGAAATTAAAATGACCACTACTCTGGAAAGGATAAACCTTTTAAAGTCCGGTTTGCGTTAATTAATTCCTCTTGAATACACCTTTCATTTGATACCAAACTCATCCTAGGGTTACGTTGAAGATTTTCGGTCAAGTCCTCGTGGGCCGCCCGCCTGAAAAGACAAGATGTCACTAATGGCGTCAAAAAGTATGTTCTTTTTAACCATGATTATGTGCAGGAGTTTACTTTTACAAGTGAAGTCATGCAACATTTGTGAAAGCGTTTTCATATTTTTTCCACCCTGTATAAACATACCAAGTGGTAAATATTTTCATCAGTTTCACAGTTTTACGCATTATTACAAGTTGCAATGGTTTACGAACTATCGAACATAAATCAAAACTTGATAGGTTAAATAAAACTGTTGTAAAATACTTTATTTTATCTGAGTTAAAATTTATAGACTTGTGTCATTCGAAATCAGTCTCTAGACTGCAGTTTTAAATTAGTAGGTTATAACCCATCCTTTTCTGATTATTTGGAAACAAACAAAGTAATAATATTTTAACTAAAGTTCAGTAGCTCAAGCTGACGTTTAGATAAACTTTGCTTATTGACTCGAAATTTAATACACTTATACTATCTCACTAGTTATGTAATCGTATTTTTATTTTTTTAGTACATTTTGAGCATATTTATTAAATTCTCACCATCATACTTGGCGTAAAAAGCGTAAAGAATCTCACCATATACAGTTCTATAGGTTAAAATCATCAAAATGACGTAACAAATACGAAAAAGCAATCTAAAATCCTAAGATTACCTTTTTGTACTAAAAAATCTAAAAGTCCTAAGATTGCCTTTATTTTAAGATAAAGCAACCTAAAAGTCCTAACTTTTAAGAAAAAGCAATCTAAAAGTGCTGAGATTACCTTTTTTTTTTAAAGAGAGAGCAATCTATAAGTCCTAAGATTACCTTTCTTTTAAGAGAAAGCAATCTAAAAATCCTAAGATTGCTTTACTTTTGAGAAAAAGCCATCTAAAATTCCTAAGATTGCCTTACTTTTAAGAAAAGGCAATCTAAAAGTCCTAAGATTACCTTGCTTTTAAGAAACAGCAATATTATGAATCTAAACCCTTTTTAACATGGTGCTACGTTAAGTGTGATATTTTTTGTTAAATTTAATTACAAAAATTAAGCCTATTACACATTTAATTGTGTACCATTAAATACTTTACAGATAGACTTCAAAAGCCAGGAAATATTCATAACAACTAGTTATTACAAAAGTATGATGGGTATTATTGGACAGTGAAAAAAGTAACATTTATTAGACAGTTTATGTCTGGGACAAACATCTTACGGATAGACACCCAAGATCGTGTAAACTCGGTTTACTTCGCACATTTAGATTAGACGTTCCAGGATATATAAATTATTCCTTTTTTTTTTTGTTTTAGATGCATTATTATAAAAGGTGATTTAGCTCACTTAAATAGTATTACTATTTTGTGCTTTTGACCCAACATCAAAACACAGAACTCGACATTCTACCCTGAGTATGCTCTACCCTGGAAGTTACCCTGCCAGTGTATCCGGGTCATCCGTCGCCCCAAATTGGTTTTTATTTCGTTGACATTTACCATTTCCGAGGTAAAACGGTCATAGATTAATATTCATGAGTTATAATAGATTGTTCGTGGCTTAATGTTCCGAAAATCGAAAAGAATATTATGGTAATAGTCCTAATATATAATATTTAAATAGGAAAAGTATTATAATGTTTCACTAAAAATTCTTTAAACAGTAAAATGTTTAACTTTATTATGAAAAAAAAAAAACAAACAAAATCACCGAATGATCTATTTTTAAAAGTAAATTAATATATTTTTCATTAGTACCATACAAATAATATTTTCACAAGGCCTTCCGTCAAGCAACAGTGTACAAAAAAAATCATTCTATTGTTACTATTTTGAAAATTAATAACTTAGAGAAGAATATATAATTTACTATTATCAACTCGATTTTAAGTTTACTAGAATGACTATTATGTGAACCCGAAAGTGTATGATTAAAAGTAAATTTTCTAAAAACACATATCTTTAGTAGTTTAAATTGGATTAAAAGAGTTATTTTAATCATGCTTTGGTAAAAACAATTTGCAAGAAAATGTTTACAGGCTATCCATTATAACGGATGATCCTATTTTATTGACTATGTCGCCTTTAACTGGAGATGTCGTTACAAGTCTGCTGTAACACGCTAACTTAAATATAATCATAAAATAGATGTTTTCAGTCGATGGACAGTGATGAGGAATTTAGATTTATTACTACAAACTATTGTCCTATAAAATTACAAATTATGGATATCCAAAATTCGGAATTATATATTAATATATTTTTAATTCTACATTTACTTTCCTTTTATTTTGGGATTTAAAAATACTTGTGTTTTCAAATACTGTAAATATAGAAAACCACTTATTCTAATAAAAACCATTAGAAACCAGGAGAAAGCTATAAAAATATCAAAATTATGTTGCGACTGTTTTATCTTACACAGAATATACTAACAAAAGGCTTGAACATACACTTTGGTGATCTGTTTTAATATTTCACTTATATTTTACCTTCAACCTTCCCATTGTAGTTACTCAACTACGTAGAAGATCGTCCAAAAGGTGTATTTTTCAAACATAAACTAATGCATATTTTTGTACTAAAATACTTTACATCAACAGGAATATAAACGACTTACTTAAATACCGGTAATCGTTATATATTGTACTTTGGCAAACAAGATTGTTAGTTTGCAAAACTGGTTTGTTACAAGTTATATAAAATGTGTTGATAAAAACAATATGTTGCTATATGGAAAAATATGTATTGCAATTCGCCTTCATTACGTTTAATAAGCACTTTTTAAAAATCTACCTGTTATTAAATATTATAAAAGAACAAGACTAAAGTTAGTTGTAAAAGAATTATTTGATTCACTTATCGAAAACATGACAAAAATTATTTATTATGTGGTAAGTGTTGGCTTATTATTTCTTTTAGAAACAGAGATCTTAAAACTGAATTATTTTACGTGTTTACCATCATAATATCATACTTTTAGCTTTACCAATGTGATGGTCTTAAACCGTAACATTTAAAATGTGTCTAGTAAAAATCTAATACTAACAAATCATAACGTCTAAATTATTTAATGAAAAGTGCAGGTTGTTTATGGTAGATATTAAAATGACGAGTTAAGAAAGGCTAATTTTAGAAAAATCTAAATTTTAGCCACAAAACCATGGAAACTGTCTAGCCTTGGATAGGTGGCTGCTCTTACTGAAGTGAGACTATGTGATTTTGTTATAAACCGTTTAAACCAACTCTGCAAATTTATAGTTACACCATACAGTGGCACTGGGAGGATTGCAAAACAAGGAATATGCTGTAAAATATGTTTACGAAATAACTGTCATAATGAATCAATTCAACAGAGATATGTCCATGCTGGTTAATCCTGCTGAGCGGATGTTCAGGGGCTAGACACCTTAAACCTACTTTAACGTGAAAGACGGAACAGCAAAATATTTACGATTCTGAAGAATATCAACTGATACAAAAATTATCAATTACCGGCATAAAACTAGTTTATTTATAACCAGGGAAGTCAGTGCGATGTATAAAAATGTTAAATCGAAACTTTCAAAATTATTGTTTTAGATTTATCTTCCATATTTAAGGACTATTATACGAATTCTATGCCAAACTCCAAAAATAAAGCAATCGTACATATGAAAACTCTAAGAAGAATTAAAATATGATGTGTAGTTTTTTCGCAGCACAAAATGGAACACTTATAAATTGAGAGATTTATTGATTTATGAATTATTCTTTGGCTTAAACCTATGCATATTTAAGTGGAACGATGATTTATTAAAATTTGTGATGTACCTACATCAGATTTCCAAATGTCGAAAGGCAACATTGTTTGTATTGTTAAAAATTGTTCGTATGTCGTTGGAGAAAATGCATTCAAAAGAAGTTGAGACGACCAATTAATTTTAAAGCTATATTAATTGCACAAATATATTCATTATTCATTATTCATTATTCATCTCTAAGACACCAATCGTAGAGATATGGGCGAATATGAGGAGTGAATGAGTGTGATGAGTGTATAAGAACGAGTGTAGTCATTGTTACTATCCGAGTTCGACTTAGCTCAGAAAGGACTATTTATTAATAGCTCAATAGCCAGGGCAACTATGGGACCTACAGTTTTACGTGGAATCCGAACCACGTAATGTTGGTCTAATTTTCAGCTAACTGACAAATTAGACAATTAGTTCTCTCCCCTACACAACACTCAAACCTTGACTACCATTCAACACGGAAACTCAAGACTTCTCTAGTAGTGTCTATATTGATGACAACCATTGAGCGGACGCCGTGTTGGTATTAAGAGGACCGAGCATGGAACCTATCGCCTACAATCTCCCAAACACTTTGTCCCCAAGTAGCTGAGTTACAGCACTGCACCACCATTATATTATGGTTTTTATAATTTTTTCAGAATTTTTAAACCGAGAATTACCTTTATTATTATTATTTATGGATGAAAGTCGTATATAGAAATATAAAAAAAAGAACAATGCAAACATAAAAACTTAATATCTACAATAAAATGAACACACTATAACATCAAACAACGAAAACTAAGGTAAAATAACCTAAACTGATACAAACTGGTGAAAAGCATTTCGAAAATTCGATTCATCCAAGCAAATTATGAGACATATTAGCCCAGAAAAACTGTAAAGAGATTTGCTAGCACATACAAATTATATGCACTTTTGTATGAGGTAATGTCTCGTTATCTACCAATTTTACTTGTGTATCATACAAATAATATGTACTTTTGTATACGGTAATGTCTTGTTATTTACCAATTTTACTTGTGTATCATACAAACTATATGCACTTTTGTATGAGGTAATTTCTCGTTATCTATAAATTTTACTTGTGTATCATACAAACTATATGCACTTTTGCATGAGGTAAAGTCTCGTTACTAACCAATTTTACTTGTGTATTATACAAACTATATGCACTTTTGCATGAGGTAAAGTCTTGTTACTAACCAATTTTACTTTTGTATCATACAAATTATATGCACTTTTGTATGGGGTAAAGTCTCGTTACTAACCAATTTTACTTGTGTATCATACAAACTATATGCACTTTTGCATGAGGTAAAGTCTTGTTACTAACCAATTTTACTTTTGTATCATACAAACTATATGCACTTTTGCATGAGGTAAAGTCTCGTTACTAACCAATTTTACTTGTGTATCATACAAACTATATGCACTTTTGTATGGGGTAATTTCTCGTTATCTACAAATTTTACTTGTGTATCATACAAATTATATGCACTTTTGTATGGCGTAAAGTCTCGTTACTAACCAATTTTACTTGTGTATCATACAAATTATATGCACTTTTGTATGGGGTAAAGTCTCGTTACTAACCAATTTTACTTGTGTATCATACAAACTATATGCACTTTTGCATGAGGTAAAGTCTTGTTACTAACCAATTTTACTTTTGTATCATACAAACTATATGCACTTTTGCATGAGGTAAAGTCTCGTTACTAACCAATTTTACTTGTGTATCATACAAACTATATGCACTTTTGTATGGGGTAATTTCTCGTTATCTACCAATTTTTCTTGTGTATCATACAAACTATATGCACTTTTGTATGGGGTAAAGTCTCGTTACTAACCAATTTTACTTGTGTATCATACAAACTATATGCACTTTTGTATGGGGTGAAGGTTCGTTACTAATCAATTTTACTTGTGTATCATACAAACTATATGCACTTTTGTATGGGGTAAAGTCTCGTTACTAACCAATTTTACTTGTGTATCATACAAACTATATGCACTTTTGTATGGGGTGAAGTTTCGTTACTAATCAATTTTACTTGTGTATCATACAAACTATATGCACTTTTGTATGGGGTAAAGTCTCGTTACTAACCAATTTTACTTGTGTATCATACAAACTATATGCACTTTTGCATGAGGTAAAGTCTCGTTACTAACCAATTTTACTTGTGTATCATACAAACTATATGCACTTTTGAATGAGGTAAAGTCTCGTTACTAACAAATTTTACTTGTGTATCATACAAATTATATGCACTTTTGTATGGGGTACAGTCTCGTTACTAACCAATTTTACTTGTGTATCATACAAATTATATGCACTTTTGTATGGGGTAAAGTCTCGTTACTAACCAATTTTACTTGTGTATCATACAAACTATATGCACTTTTGCATGAGGTAAAGTCTTGTTACTAACCAATTTTACTTTTGTATCATACAAACTATATGCACTTTTGCATGAGGTAAAGTCTCGTTACCAACCAATTTTACTTGTGTATCATACAAACTATATGCACTTTTGTATGGGGTAATTTCTCGTTATCTACCAATTTTACTTGTGTATCATAAAAATTATATGCACTTTTGTATGGGGTAAAGTCTCGTTACTAACCAATTTTACTTGTGTATTATACAAACTATATGCATTTTTGTATGGAGTAATTTCTCGTTATCTACCAATTTTACTTGTCTATCATACGAATCCCGTCACCGATACACAACGAATCCCGATATCTAAATGTAAACATACCTTTAGAGTTAGAAAGTCATGCTATGTAAGCTTCTCATTTATAAACATTTAATGCATCTAGATTATTATTCCGTTATGGTTTAACTAAGTTATGTAATTATAGAAGGAAAAATACTTACAGTATTAAAAACTGTTCAATAATTAAGTAATATCCATCTTAAACGTTTCCAAATGTTCATTTCAGTATCTGTAAAAAAATATCAAATAAGTATAAACACAGACATGCACATACTATGAAGTCCAAGAAACTAAAATCTTGTTAAATTTCACACAATACCAAAGTAACATTCAGAGTACAGAGGTTTATGAGATTGACTGCCTATCTTTCATCAGCAGACCCATGTTCGCTCGTCCGTACAACGGCCTGAAGTCTATTGTTCCAACAAATTACCTGCCTGCATTACTCTTATTGTTATAACACTTTATGCAAAGCCACCTTCCTATCATGAAGGTTTATTTCTATCGTGTGATTTTGAAGACACTATTTATATTATTTTTTTTCTGATAGTGTAGCAGAAAAGGGAAGAAATTAAAAAATAAATAGTTATCTTACATTATGTGACATATAGCTATACCTTTACTATTATGTATAAATGTTAGTTTGTTATCGAATTAAGGGACTTGTACTGGAAGTACGATACATAGTGGTTTTTATTTAATAAATAATTTTATTTATAGGTTAAAAAATACATATATATATAGAATCGTAAGTAATTAAACGTCTTATAATTAAAATTTTACTATGAATATTATTTTTTTATCATGAATTTCATAGCATAGCAACTAAACTATTTACTAGGTTTATTGTTGCAAGAAACCATCCATTCAATTTCTGTTATCTTGAACACGTATTTTATAGTTTATAGTTGAGATTTTCTCAGTGAAATAGGTAAGTTGCAAGAAAGGGTAATTACTACCCCTGGAGCAGTGTACAGTTGGCATTACTGTGTAATTTGCTCAAATAGGATTACAATCCTATTTTACGTATGTGGCACTTTCACTAAGAGTATTTATGAAAATTATCTGTACAGTAAATTTTCCAAACAATACGTAACTACAGCATGACTTTGTTATTAACATTATAAATACACTTATTTGTTTTTATTGGTTAAATATGTAGAACAATGTTGCATTTAAACTTATAGCACTAGAATATTGTAAAATAAATATAGATGAAATAAGCAGCATTTTTTCATATATAAACATGTTTAATTTGAGTTAAGTCTAAAGATATGTTTAGTATTATTGTACTATCTTCTTTTAAAATTATTAAACAGACATTGGTTTTTTTTTTTTTTTTAATTTATCCGGAATGATATAAAAATTGCTAATTTTAAACTCTTAGTAAGTTATCATACAAATTAAGTTTGAATTGTAATTTAAGTTACAACATATTTAGTCAACATTTTATCA